>JARSSU010048890.1:0-34567 GCA_029619165.1 Eurosta solidaginis
TCAAAAAGATTTAATTCAAAAACAAAACTGGCAATATATGTATGAGACTTTTAAGGCTGGCTCATGAATGGCTCCTAAAAAGTTCAATACGTAGTCGGTTTGGAGTCCAATATGTGCCGAAAGTGAGCTATTTATGACTCCAATATATGTCATGTATGAGACATATTCAGGGTCATGTCGTATACGTAAATAGGCTCATATGGTACGACCAACATAAAAAGGGAATAGCATTCATATTGTGGCGAATATTAGCCTTTCTACCATCACTATGCTGTTAGTAAATAATCACGATAACAACAACAGCAAGCAGACACACTTATGTACATGTAAATATTAAAGCGAGCAGCCACACTTATGTATAAGGCAAAGAAAAATACTCCATACAAATAACCAGCAGCTTGAAGCAGAAGATTATTTCACAGACATATATGTTTACGGCAGCTAAAAGCAGAAGCTGTTACTCACACATACACACGCATATGGCTAGAAGAAAAATATAAACTACAGATATATATGTATATGGCTAAATAGCCAAGCATGAGATACAACTGTTCTAGAAGGCATGTTCGCGAAACGTCTAAACCTTAGGAGGAATGAGAGAACGAGGTAACCGAGAGTATAAAAGACGCGCAAGCTCAGGAATCAATAATTAGTTTGATTTAAACACGCTATTAGTGAAGCATAATTGTTATTGTGAAGTACTACTCCCAAAGCGGCCTAAGTAAAGGCTATTTTGCAATACTGAATCTTAAAAAAAAACACGGCGCGATAACCTCCGAAGAGATCTAAGGCCGAGCTTCTCTTCCAATTTACTTCGTGCTCCTCTTGATTTTCCCTACAAATTGACCGGACGGGACCTACATGTTTAATGCCGACTCCCGAACGTCATCTGCAAGGCAGATGAGTTTTCACTGAGAGCTTTTCATGGCAGAAATACACCCGGAGCGCTTTCTAAACACTGCCGAGAGGCGACCCCGCTTAGAAAAATGTTCTTCTAATTGAAAAACCTTATTTCTAAAATTTTGATGTTGCTTTGCGCGGGGTGTGAACCCCGGGGCATACGGTGTGCTAAGCGGAGCACGCTACCATCACACCACGGTGGAATATGGAATTTTTTTGTCGCAGATGAAGAAGCCTAATTATCATTAAAGGTTACAATGAACTTATAAAGTGTTATATTTCTTTACAGTCAATTTATTTTTTCCTTTTTAGTTAATTTTATTAACCAATAATAAAAGCTTATTTTTATAAAAGTTTTTTTTCTTAAATTTTTTTGTATGTCACGTTGATGGTATAAACCAGACAGGTGTAGTCAATATTACAAAATGAAGCCCCACTTGACAATAAAAAATTTAAATGTTGCTTCTTGACTTATCTGCAGCATTGATTTTTGTCACCAAGTTAATACCTTTCTAAATATGAAGTAACGTGTAGGATAATACCGCCTGCGGTCTGTATTCCTTTTGTGGCAGAGTTTCTTAACTTTTCCTGAAATGGAAATGGAAAAGCTTTAGTCAACAGGACTGAATGGTTGCATCTCACATTGTCTACAACTAAGGAATATGGAAACATACTGCTGATGTCAATGAGATGGTTTAAAAGGTTTCACGAAGTGGCGGGAGGCTTGTTATACAAAAACTCGGGGTTGATGATATACGCTTCCAAGATGTAACATTTATCTTTGTTAGCCAATCGCTGAATTAGGCTCATTGAGCAGGATGAGCAGGCTGGTGTAAATTTATGTAGCAGCAGTGATTTTACAGCAACATTGCTTTAACAAATCAGAGCTTATATATTAAGCTGATGGCAAAAAGAAAACTTCAGCGTATCAGAACTTTATTTTAAACAGTTATGATCAAACCCGACAGATATTGTAGGACTTTCTCTATCTATCCACCTGCTTCTTCTCTGACTAACGCCCCTCCTCTCTTACTTCTTCTCCTCTCTGTATTTTTTTTTATTTTTAATCGGCTCATTAAATTTCCCTATCTCTTTTCATTTTTCGCAAATCATTCCTTTTTCTAGTTTGGCCCTTTTTCGCAATACATAATATTGTGGCGAATATTAGCATTTCTAACATCACTATGCTGCTGGTAAATAATCACAACAACAAAAAAGCAAGAAGTCACACTTATGTACATGTACACATTAAAGCATACAACCACATATACATAGGAGGAAACGAAGAATATTCCACAGGTATAACCAGCAGAAACAATCACACATCACATTATCATCAACTAAGAGCAGAAGCTGTTGCTTACAAATGCACACGCATATAGCTAGAAGAAAAGCATAAACTACAGATATATATGTATATAGCTAAATAACCAAGTATGAGATAAAACCATTTCAAAAGGCATGTTCGTGAAAATTCTAGACCTTGGGAGAAATAGGTGAGCGAGGATAACTGAGAGCATAAAGCAGCTCAAGGTCGGGTATAAATACTCGGTTTGATTTTAACGCGCTATTAGTGAAGAACGCCAGTATAGTAATTGTGTAGAACTACTACCACAGTAGAGTTGTAAATAAAGAACATTTTGCCATACTGAATATTTGAGTTATTTTCGACAGTTCAGCGATTTGAACGTTAACAGAAGCAGCAAAATAATCAAGAACTTCCCAAAACTTTTGCAATATTACTAACATAGTAAAAAACAGCAAAAAAGTACAAAACATTTCCCCTCCCTAGTACTTTTAAATTCATGGCCGGATTATAAGGGCCATAAAATTTTTGTTGCTGTACTATTGACCTTACCTGTATGGTTTTATTGCGTCATGATAATGTCTATATTTTCATTTCTACAAACATTGAGGACGAAATTAATTCTTATTTGATAAGTTTATTTTAAAGGTCAATTTAAGAAAATAAACTTCCACTTCCCTTGGCACACCCTAATGTACCTATATATAGTACCTAGAGTATGCAAAATACATATTAAAATTCATATTTTCATGGTTTCAAGAAAATTTTCCAAGATAATATCTTTGCTTTTATTTTGCTTTAAATATGCGCAGAATGGTCTAAGCGGCTCCTTTCTCCTGAATAAGAATACCAACAACGATAATAAAACTTGCTGTATTATTACGTCAGCCAACAAAGAGCTACAAGAAAGCAGGTTTCATTTAATTTTCATTTATGATTTCGCTCATATTCCCCAGTGACACAATAACATGCGTAAATTCTATTTTAAGCACAGCATAAATTAAAAACAAGTAAGGAAGGCTAAGTTCGGATGTAACCGAACATTACATACTCAGTTGAGAGATATGGAGACAAAATAAGCGAAAATCACCATGAAGGAAAATGAACCTAGGGTAACCCTGGAATGTGTTTGTATGACATGTGTATCAAATGAAAGGTATTAAAGAGTATTTTAAGAGGGAGTGCGCCATAGTTCTATAGGTGGACGCCATTTCGGGATATCGCCATAAAGGTGGACCAGGGCTGACACTAGCATTTGTTTTTAAGATATGGGCATCAAATGAAAGGTGTTAATGATTATTTTAAAAGAAAGTGGGCCTTAGTTCTATTGGTGGACCCCTTTTCGAGATGTCTCCATAAAGGACCAGGGTGACCCAGAAAATCAGAAAAATATCTCCATAAAGGTGGACCAGGGGTGACTCTAGAATGCGTTTGTACAATATGGGTATCAAACGAAAGGTGTTAATGAGTACTTTAAAAGGGAGTGGGCCTTAGTTCTATGGGTGGACGGATTTCGAGATATCGCCATAAAGGTGGAGCAGTGGTGACTCTAGAATTTGTTTGTACGATATGGGTATCAAACGAAAGGTGATAATGAGTATTTTAAAAGGGAGTGGGCTTAGTTCTATAGGTGGACGCCTTTTCGAGATATCGCCATAAAGTTGGACCAGGGGTGACTCTATAATGTGTTTGTACGATATGGGTATCAAATTAAAGGTTAATGAGGGTTTTAAAAGGGAGTGGTGGTAGTTGTATATGTGAAGGCGTTTTCGAGATATCGACCAAAATGAGGACCAGGGTGACCCAGAAAATCATCTGTCTGGGTACCCCAATTTATTTATATATGTAATACCACGAACAGTATTCCTGCCAAGATTCCAAGGGCTTTTACAATGTTTTTTCTAAAGTTATATTTTGCGTCAAAAAACCAATCCAATTACCATGTTTCATCCCTTTTTTCGTATTTGGTATAGAAAATTTGGCATTTTTTCATTTTTCGTAATTTTCGATATCGAAAAAGGGGGCGTGGTCATAGTCTGATTTCGGCCATTTTTTATACCAATACAAAGTGAGTTCAGGTAAGTACGTGAACTGAGTTTAGTAAGATATATCGATTTTTGCTCAAGTTATCGTGTTAACGGCCGAGCAGAGGGACAGACGGTCGACCGTGTATAAAAACTGGGCGTGGCTTCAACCGATTTCGCCCTTTTTCACAGAAAATAGTTATCGTCCTAGAATCTAAGCCTCTACCATATTTCACAAGGATTGGTAATGTTTTGTTCGACATATGGCATTAAAAGTATCCTAGACAAATTAAATGAAAAAGGGCGGAGCCACGCCCATTTTGAAATTTTCTTTTATTTTTGTATTTTGTTGCACCATAAATACTGGAGTTGAATGTTGACGTAATTTACTTATATACTGTAAACATATTAACTTTTTTTTAAATTTGACTTTAAAAAAAAATTTTTTTAAGTGGGCGTGGTCGTTCTCCGATTTTGCTAATTTTTATTAGGCATACATATAGCAATAGGAGTAACGTTCGTGCTAAATTTCATCATGATATGTTCAACGATTGCCAAATTACAGCTTGCAAAACTTAAAAACTTTAAAAGTGGGCGGTGCCACGCCCATTGTCCAAAATTTTACCATTTTTCTATTCTGCGTCATAAGTTCGACTCACCTACCAAGTTTCATCGCTTTATCCGTCTTTGGTAATGAATTATCGCATTTTTCGATTTTTCGAAATTTTCGATATCGAAAAAGTGGGCGTGGTTATAGTCCGATATCGTTCATTTTAAATAGCGATCTGAGATGAGTGCCCAGGAACCTACATCCAAATTTCATCAAGATACCTCAAAATTTACTCAAGTTATCGTGTTAACGGACGGACGGACGGACATGGCTCAATCAAATTTTTTTTCGATACTGATGATTTTGGTATATGGAAGTCCTATATCTATCTCGATTCCTTTATACCTGTACAACCAACCGTCATCCAATCAAAGTTAATATACTCTGTGAGCTCTTGCTCAACTGATTGTAACAAAATACAAAAAACTTTAAGGAGATTTGTGAGTTTATAAAAAATGATAAAGGCAAAGGGTAAGGAGAAAAGACGCCAGAGAGAGTTGCATCAGCGGAAAATGTAACAAACTCAAATAAAATAAAACTAAATAACGAGCTGCTAGAACTGCAACACTTGGCCCATTTATTGTTTTACTTGTGCTGATGATTATGGATGTGAGCTTTAAAAAGGAAAGGGGTTCGAAAGAGGAATTTTGAAACGAAAAAGTTCAAAGGTTATTGAAATGTGCAGCACAGCAAACAAAAACAGCCAGTGCAGTAGAATTGAAGAACACTTAGACTAGGACGGAAATTCAAATGTTGGCGCATAATTGCAGGCGGAAAACGATGGAAAATTTCTGCTATAAATGCAAAACCAACAACTTGTGCCGATTGAGGATTGCCTACAGCAACGAAAATTTCACAATGAAATTTTTAAAGTTGAATTTGTTAAATTTTGTTGTAATAATGCTTATGCAAGCAAATGGGTAAAGTGAGAGGATAGCTGTTTTGCTGAAGACCTCCCTGCAAAAAATGCTAGTCTAGGATAAATCCGGGGTGAGTCGCAAAAGGAGTATGCGACTAATACCAGTTTTGATCTCTGCGTATGCGTTGAACAGTTCCCTTTTGTTTTAGCATGTCCTATGAAGAGACTTCCCGAACGGAAACGATAGTAGCAATCCCCTTTGTACCCATATGGGAACGAATGAAAACAAATCTCTGTTCTTATCAAAAAGTGCTAGTTTTCGAATGGTTTGAGGTTATGTAAATTTTAACGCAATAATAAAACTTGCAAAAAATTTTAGGATACATTTATGTAAAAAAATTATTAAGTCGCCAACTCTTTTCAAAAGATATGGGTCAACGATAATGGAACATATGTTCCAAGTGATTTAGGCTCAGTATAGGGCTCCGAATTTTTCTTAAATAGTTCGAATAAATCAACTTTTTTATTTAACTGACTTCGTTGCCGCGTTTTTTATGTTTCTTGAAATGGGCTACATAGATTTCAACCTGACTAATCCAGCTGTACCCAAAAGGGACAAGAGGGGATCAATTATGCCCCAGTGTAGACAAAATAGATCAATCGGAGACCATTCTCTTTAGAGATTACTCGCACTGTTTTTGCAGCCTGTCTCTCTTATGTCTATGATTATGTGTGTATAGTGGTAGTTAAGGAGTGTTATTGTGGTTGTTGTAGCAGCGATAAAGATGCTTAGGATATGAGAGTTATTATCGATAGATCTCTAAAAGCCTTTGCTTTAGTTTAGGTACCCATAAATTAGGCAAACACGCACCCAACCTAATTTAAGCCTTCCTCAATTTAAACAAAATATTTTGGGAAGTGTTTTCCACATTTTAGGCAAGTGTTTTTTTTTCTGAGTGTATGATATGACCATAACTTATCACCTGCTAACAGCGAGCAACTGGACGACAGCCAATTTACTTGTCTACCTGCCATAAATATGATTTAGTCAAATGCGCAAATTATATCAGCACCTAGTAAAAATTACCAGTCTCATAACCTAGCAGTATAAATTATAATTTTCTCAAACTTATAGCTATCCCATCATCATAATATTTTTCAACAGCTCAATTTCGTTACCGCGAAACTCCCATTTTCCTTTATTTATGAAATTTGAATCCTTTTGTTGATATTAAGAGTTGTATACGCTTAAGACCATATTTGCTACTTTTAAATCTTTTGTACTTTCACCTATTCAAGCTTCAAATTTGTTCTAATATGTATGTTTATAAATAAGGCACTTCCTATCTTTTTTTATATTTTCTGTTCTTTACGAACTTATTTCAATATGCAAATGCCAATCACGTCTTGGCTTAATGTGTGTGAGAGAGAGTGTGTAAAATCTTCCGTAGAAATTTTTCAATTTCGTTGCGAGTAATAAAATTTTTACAGAAGTAAATTGAAAAACACAAACAGCACGTACAGTATAAAGTTTTCGAAACACAAACCATTAATATAAGCAACAACAAAACAAGTAAGAACTGTTTCGGCTGTGCCGAAGTCTTCATACCTATCATGAATGGGGCTGAACAATAATCTTATGACATTCGTAATATCCAAATAATCGGCTGTATAAGATATGAAATATATAGTGAACAGATGTACATACCTAAGCATATTTTATGATAAATATCAAATAAATAAAACAATAAAAAACACATTTTTAAGTCAAACGGTTTTATTGAAAACAATACTTATATGAAGTAATTATAATACTAAAAGCTAGAAAATAATTAAATAGGTCCTAGGTACTAGTCATCACACTCCTCATCAATCTAGCGCGTTGATCATACAATTAAATAAAAGCGGTGGGAGCGTGAAATTTCTAAAAATGTGAGGCGTAGCTTAACCTTATTAAGGTTCAGTTGGTCTTATATAAGACTATCAATAGAAATTTGACGCATCCAACGCTTTTGTGTAATTGTCTGATCAACGCCCTAGATTGAAGGGATGTGTGATGACTATAGTGATGGAACGATATTTCGCTATTGGTGATTGCATCGCCGTGAATGAAAAATCGCTACTAGCGATAACTATTGCTATCCAAATATATCGCACACTAACTACAAAAGAGTCACAACTTGAAAAAATTTAATGTTCAGGAGAGAAGAAAAACGGTTTATGTGAAAACGTCTGTAATGTTATATTGGAATTCAGTTTTACAAAAGAAGGATACCTTCATTATAAAATGAATTTACGAAATATTATTGTAATTATTTGTTTTCGGACAAAATATATAGCAATTTTGAATTATGACTATTTCTAAGAAAACTTACTATTCGTACATTCACAATTATTTCATCAAAAAAGGCACATTTCACCATAATACAAGCAATTTTACTCACTCTTTACGTATGAAAAAGACACAATTTTAATTAATACACAACAAAGTTAAAAGTTTTTTGCAACAAGATAGTCAGAATTTAAAATAATACACTTTATGTGTAAAAAAAACTGTTCACTTGTTCTTAGCACATTGACACAACTAAAAATAGTACTCTTTAGTTGATAGAGCGCAAGCGATGCAATCAACACCAAAACTGGCATAACGGTAATTTTCCAGTTAAAGAAGAAAATAATGACAACGAAATTTAAGGGGCAGTTAGAGATGTGTACTGTGAATTGGTTTATGGAAAAAAACCGATTTTGAAAATTTTAATTTGTGACTATTTTGTAGTTAGTGTGCGATATCATTGTTTGGCGATTTTCCTTCAGCATGAAAGTCTAATACTAATAGTGATAGCGGCGATGCAATCACCGATGGTGAAATATCGTTCATCGCTACTAGCTATACAAATGTATCAGTGATTGGCATTTTGGCAGCATTTCGCCAATAGCGATATTTCTTCATGAAGCTATATTTCTTCACTCGGTTGTGTTACTTTTAGCTAGTTTGCTCTTTCAGGCGAAGTTATTTTGAATTGATATTCTTATAAACGACGTTTTGATCTGGTGGGCTGCGAAAATTTGGTTGTATTAATTTATTAAAAATCCGCTTTAATACCGAGTGAAAGATGAGAGCAAATTATGAAGTGAAATGTGGCAATTTTATGAGCCCATAAATGAAACGCATGCAAAGCCCGGTGGTAATTGTAAAGTCCCCGTTCATATAAATATTTCATGAAGTGTATACAAGAGATTAAATGACTGATATTTTTGTTTTTAATTACAAACGACGCCAAATAGACCTGGGTCTTTATACTTGTCTAAGATTGGTTGCCTTGAAATGTTTAATAGTAAATAAAAGAAACTCTGACTTTGGAAGTCGGATAATTATTCATTTTATTAAAAGAAATTCTTTGCCTTTTATACATAATTTCTTAACCTATACATTCATAATTATTCTAATACTTACGAACTAAAGATATGTAGATTTGTATTAGTAGTATGCATATATGTAGATTTGTATAAACGGTATGCATACATGTAGATTTGTATGCAAAGTCAGCAGATTGCTATTCATGTAAAATGTTTGTATGTGAATATTTGGTTAATTCACATTATTGGTTGTATGTAAATATTTTGGTGGCAAACTAACATTGACGATCGGCAGTGTATTGACCGGAGTGAGTGACTAAGCAAAATTTGTAATGTGTGAACTGACAAGGGTTTCATATTCGGCATTCCATTGATGTTGGCTTACCGCTGTGTTAGGTCAATGTAATTTATGTCGCATAATATTGTAATATGATTATGCTATTACAAAAATGTATTGGCATAGAAGTTCATGATGCGTAATGCCGCAAATGTATTGCATAGGTGGGCATGACGCATAATGCTACAGCCTGTGTAATTCCTAAGTTAATACTTCTAGGCAGTAGCCGTTAGCAGTTTTGTAAAATTTGTGTTTTTGATGGAAAAATAAAAGAATTATAGAAATATATATCACGCATCTTAATGAAAAGAGATTAACTCAAACTTTAGGTTTTTTGGGAGAATGCAACTCAAGTTTTGTCATATTATATGGTAGAATTTTCCGGCTAATTTCTAGGGCACTGAATTGGGTGGCTAATTTTCTGTCAAATAATATTTTTATATAGTTTGAAGAATTTGTTATATTTTTCTCTACATTTTTCATTAAAAATACTACTATAAAAACAATATGCAGCCAAATACAAATTTCAGAACAAATTCATACGGAGTATTTCTGAATACATCGGTGTAGTATAAAAGCAATAGTTTCATCTCATTGAGTGTAATACGACACTGAACATAATGTCGTCAGCCAATTAATAATATATATCATAATATTTCAGAAAATAAGAATTTCACATTACATCAGTTTACAATAAAGGGTACATATTTTCTTCTTTTTATTCCAATTTTGATTCATATATTCTCTATACTAAACTAAATTATTGTATAACATTCAATCTACTCCGTAAACAAATTTAAACGTCATTTTTTATATCCAAGTATACAAATTGATGATTGAGATTCGCTTATTAAAAATAAATTAAAGCCATCGCTATAGCTGTAAAGAATAGCCGTGATTCAAAAATTGCCATATCTATTTTCACTGAAAGCTCAAAATCGCTGTATCGTCCATCACTAGATGACTAGTACCTAGGACCTACCTAATTATTTTCTAGCTTTTAGTATTATTATTACTTCATGTAAGTATTGTTTTCAATAAAACCGTTTAACTTAAACAATTTTTTTATTATTTTATTTTCACGTTTTTAGGCTTTATTTATTGCCTATTATCTCTCATTTTATTTAGTGCTTTTAGTGACTCATTATTACAAGGACTCTTTCCTGACAATTTGTTACAATCTAAGTATTCAATACATAATCCTTACAAAGACTTTACTCAACTCTGCGCCACGTATGCTTGTCCCTCCTCGAACTACAAAATATTTTGATGTCACTTCTACCGGACTGTATGTAATATTATTCCAATATTAGCCAAATCGGACGTCATAGGTCGCTTTCTATTCATGTATGTTTTATGTGTTCCAAATATGAACCAAATCGGACCACAATACGATTTTTTTGAATATCTCGATCCTTGCGCCACCTAGCGGCGATTTTTTTACAGGCCGCTTTATATTCATGTATGTATTATTTGTTCCAAATATGAACCAACTCGAACCACAAATATGATTTTTTGAAATATTTCGATCCATGCGCCACCTATTGGAGTTTGTTTCTTTTTATTGCATTGCCATCGGGTTCTGAACTATATTCCAAGTTTCAAGCTTGTAGCTTATAGGGAAGCTACTAAAATTTCAATTACAAACAGCTTCTTATCTTATATACGACCGATCTCGTCCATTTTTTCAGACAACAATATATGCAATATACGATAGCATATGGTGAAGTTTGAAGCTTCAATATATAATTGAGGAAGATATGACAAAAGTCCTCTTTTCTGAAAAATCGGTTGTATTGGGGATATATGCTATAGTGGTCCGATCCGGCCGGTTACGACAAATGTCTAATCGGACACCTAAATATACCCGCTCACCAAATTTTATCAAGATATGTCAAAAATTGAGGAACTAATTTGCATACAAACGGTATACTGGGTGGGTCTATCTATTTTCTTGTAAGGACTTACAATTGTGAGCTTCTTGACAAAGTTAATATACCATTTCATTTTCATGAAAGGTATAAAAATATACATATTTTTGCATTTATATTAGAATGAATATGAGCGCATAGTTTTTGTATATTATGCAGTTCACATAACCAAAGGACTGACGATTTCAATCTTGTCTTTCATTGGTTTCGTTGCTTGTCGGAAGTGGGTCAAAACAATGTCGATAAGTTTGACGGCAGACAGCAAAACTGGTTTATTTGTTGTTGTTTTATTGGCTGTTGTTAAGTTAGCAGCAAATGCGTTTATTTATATAAGGCGTATTTCACATGGCCGAAAGGCTTATGATATCACGCCTTAATTCTATAAGGAATATTAGTTGTAAGGTATATTCCTTATAATACCCCATATTTTTCTGTAATTTTGTCATCAGGCATATGGATTATCTGAAAGATAACGTAAATGTATATGCCTATATAAAATAGGGCTTACATAAGGAAGAATATAATAACCTGATTATAAAGCTTATGGACCAAATCAAATAAGACTTACATTATGCCGTAATATAAGGTACTGCTTGCTGTATTAGGACCTTTTATATCAGGCTTACAACAGACTAAAAATCAGTCTTACATTAACATGTAAGGCGCGATAACCTCTGAAGAGATTTTAGGCCGAGCTTCTCTTCCAATTTGCTTCGTGCTCCTACAAATTGACGGGACGGGACCTACTTGTTTTATGCCGACTCCGAACGGCATCTGCAAGTTTTCACTAAGAGCTTTTCATGACAGAAATACACTCGGGTTGCTTGCGAAACACTGCCGAGGGGTACCACCGCTTAGAAAAATATTCTTCTAATTGAAAATACTTGCTTCAAAAATTTTGATTCTGCTCTGCCCGGGCCGTGAACCCAAGATCTTCGATTAAAACATCCCATTTCAAACTGTCGCTCACCTCGCGACCGCATTCGCTGTAACTTCAGAGTGGTGTGCCATATATTTCGTTTTTTTAAGAGCCGTTTGTTGTTTCTGCATCCCAGTCCCACTTTTTTGCTCAGAGTATGATTTCTACGGAGTAACTGATTTGCTGCTACTCTTATGGGTTGCTCAGAACTTTTGCTTCGACAGTGATTTGGCCGATTCTTTCGTCGAACATTTGTCGGTTCTGGCTTCATTACGAGCATATGAAGAACGTGTGTTCAACATCGTCCTCTTCTGCTTCCACGCACTTGAGATCTTCGGCTTTTTTAGCCCGTGCAAAAATTGTTTGAAGTACCCGTACCCGGAGAGCATTTGGGTAACGTAGTAATTTACCTTGCCAAAGCTTTTCGTGCTCTATGCTTCAACAACTGTTCTTAGTTTCGTTATCCATCTACCTCATTGTTCATTTTCCCAACGTTCCTGCCACAACTTCAACGTTTCTTTCCTGCTCTCTTTCCTAACAGCTTTCATGCGGTCTTGATCCGTCTGCTTTTATTTTCCCATAACTCTTTTCTTTGTTGAATGAGACTGTTCCGCGTACCGCTTTCACGGCTGGTACAGATACAGTGCAATAAACGAAGGATACTATCAAAGCTGCTGTTCGCTGTACAGCTGTTAGAAGCTTACAACGATTCTTCTTACAAAGTGTGTTTGCCCACAGTTCGGAGCCGTACAATAATGTGGACAAGGTGCTGTCCATCAGCAAGCCATCTTTTTTCTTTCTTAAAAATGATCTTAAAATTTGCAGAAGTGACATAGTCAAACTAATACTGGAGAAACTCGGGCTATCGGGATCCATGGGTCTCGAATGATATTTGAGCTCCTTTTCGCATATCGCAGCTCCTTTTTTTCAAGACAGCAGAATAGTTGGATCTACCACTATGTTACCTGGGTCACAGTCATTACGCTTACCCACATGTTTGTTTGTCTATTTCTTGTAATTGTATAATTAACAAGTAAGGAACGCTAAGTTCGGGTGTAACCGAACATTACATACTCAGTTGAGAGCTATGGAGACAAAATAAGAAAAATCACCATGTAGGAAAATGAACTTAGGTAACCCTGGAATGTGGTTGTATGACATGTGTATCAAATGGAAGATATTAAAAAGTATTTTAAGAGAGAGTAGGCTATAGTTCTATGGATGGACGCCATTTAGGGATATCGCCATAAAGGTGGACCAGGGCTGACTCTAGAATTTGTTTGTACGATATGGGTATCAAATGAAAGGTGTTACTGAGCATTTTAAGAGGGAGTGGGCCTTAGGTCTATCGGTGGACGCCTTTTCGAGATATCGCCATTAGGGTGGGCCAGGGGTGACTCTAGAATGTGTTTGTACGATATGGGGTATCAAATGAAAGGTGCTACTGAGCATTTTAAAGAGGGAGTGGGCCTTAGTTCATAGGTGGACGCCTTTTCGAGATATCGCCATTAAGGTGGGCCAGGGGTGACTCTAGAATGTGTTTGTACGATATGGGTATCAAATGAAAGGTGGTAATGAGTATTTTAAAAGGGAGTGATCCTTAGTTCTATAGGTGGACGCCTTTTCGAGATATCGCCATAAAGGTGGGCCAAGGGGTGACTCTAGAATGTGTTGTACGATATGGGTATCAAATGAAAGGTGTTAATGAGTATTTTAAAAGGGAGTGGGCTTAGTTCTATAGGTGGACGCCTTTTCGAGATATCGCCATAGGTGGGCCAGGGGTGACTCTAGAATGTGTTTGTACGATATGGGTATCAAATTAAAGGTATAATGAGGGTTTTAAAGCGAGTGGCCCTTAGATGTATATGTGAAGGCGTTTTCGCGATATCGACCAAAATGTGGACCAGGGTGATCCAGATAATCATCTGTCGGGTACTGCTAATTTATTTATATATGCAATACCACGAACAATATTCCTGCCTAGATTCCAAGGGCTCTTGATTTCGCCCTGTAGAAGTTTTTCATTTTCTTCTACTTAATATGGTAGGTGTCACACCCATTTTACAAAGTTTTTTCTAAAGTTATATTTTGCGTCAATAAACCAATCAAATTACCATGTTTCATCCCTTTTTTCCTATTTGGTATAGAATTATGGCATTTTTTTCATTTTTCGTAATTTTCGATAACGAACAAGTGGGCGTGGTTATAGTCGGATATCGGCCATTTTTTATACCAAAATAAAATGAGTTCAGATAAGTACGTGAACTAAGTTTAGTAAAGATATATCGGTTTTTGCTCAAGTTATCGTGTTAACGGCCGAGCGGAAGGACAGACGGTGGATTGTGTATAAAAACTGGGCGTGGCTTCAACCGATTTCGCCCATTTTCACAGAAAACAATTATCGTCATAGAGTCTATGCCCATACCAAATTTAAGAAGGATTGGTAAATTTGTGTTCGACTTATGGCATTAAAAGTATTCTAGACAAACTAAATGAAAATGGGCGGAGCCACGCCCATTTGAAATTTTCTTTTATTTTTGTATTTTGTTGCATCATATCATTACTGGAGTTGAATGTTGACTTAATTTACTTATATACATGTATAGTATTAAATTTTTTGTTAAAATTTTACTTTTAAAAAATTTTTTTTTAAAAGTGGGCGTGTTCTTCATCCGATTTTGCTAATTTTTATTTAGCACATATATGGTAATAGTAGTAACGTTCCTGCCAAATTTCATCATGATATCTTCAACAACTGCCAAATTACAGCTTGCAAAACTTTCTAAATTACCTTCTTTTAAAAGTGGGCGGTGCTACGCCCATTGTCCAAAATCTTACTAATTTTTTATTCTACGTCATAAGGTCAACCTATCTACCAAGTTTCATCGCTTTATCCGTCTTTGGCAATGAATTATCGCATTTTTTCGGTTTTTCGAAATTTTCGATATCGAAAAAGTGGGCGTGGTTATAGTCCGATATCGTTCATTTTAAATAGCGATCTGAGATGAGTGCCCAGGAATCTACATACCAAATTTCATCAAGATACCTTAAAATTTACTCAAGTTATCGTGTTAACGGACAGACGGACGGACGGACATGGCTCAATCAAATTTTTTTTCGATACTGATGATTTTGATATATGGAAGTCTATATCTATCTCGATTCCTTTATACCTGTACAACCAACCGTTATCCAATCAAAGTTAATATACTCTGTGAGCTCTGCTCAACTGAGTATAAAAACCAACTCAAAACTTTAAGTTTAAACAAGCACACCGATAATAAACCAACAATAGTTTTGGCATAAGTTAATGGCAAAAAATAAGTAGACCAATTTTTCGCTTTCCCCAAGGAGCAATATGAAGTACAGCTAGTGCATATCTATAAATCTATGTACATATTTATGTTTTCATATGTATGCATATTTCGTGAGTGGTAACCGCTTGACTTGTTATTGAACGGTTTCGACTGTGCCCATAATTGCAAGCAACGACAATAATTGCACCCCAATTTCCCACCCGCATGTCGCCACAGACACAGTCCCTGTCACTATGGCCATACCGCAACGGAACAGAAATGTGCAGTCATTATTATGACTGACTGTGTATTCAGTTCATGAAACGCATTTCACTAAACGCACTGGATCGAGAGTACCCACATACGTTGCTAATACGCATGTCGAACTAAATATCGAATATATATACGGCTGCTAGTCATATCAAAGTTCTCTTACATTCTTACTTACATATTTACATTTAACGTAAACATACACATTTGCAAATAAAATGTCACAACATGCAATAAATAGTTGCAACTTCATACAAGATGCATGTCAAGTACTTTGGTGCCCATGCGGGAGTTTCACGCAACGATGGTGCAATGAGCGACATATTGTGGTAGAGCATGGCTATATGCTAACATATACATATATGTAGTACATATAAACAAACTTATATAGATACAAAATTTCTAAATACCCTGTCGGAAATGCAACTGCTTAAGAGGCAATTTAAAAAGTAATATTAGCCGTGTTTTTTTATACACGCGTATACGTTTACGTTTACCCGCAAAAAAACGCCTTCCTCGCTTAGATAATGCTTAGGAGACCCATCTAGCGGCAGTGGTTAAATAACTAGCTACAGCCACAGGGTGTACCGAAAAGCGGAGATACAACCCATAGGGTATAACATATAGCTGAATCAGTTGCGATGAATTGTGGACACACATATGCCGTCAATCGGTGGCAAACTCCTGAGCCAGATAAATAATTTTGCATGTAAATGCAACAACAACGATTTGAGCCAGATAAATCCAGATAGAAGTCTGGTTAAATTTGTGAGCCAGACAATTTGTTAATTACTTCTTTTTAGGTTGGCAACGCGGCCTTTAATGAACCTACTTTTTTAAAAATAGATGTCACTGCTTAGCCTTTCGCCGTATGAGTTAAATGAAAAACAGCGGCGACATCTGCCTATCACATTTCACGTGTGCGAAAATTTCACGACATCTGCTTTTCAAGTCTCTCAATGATCCAGAGCATTCTCGTGAGAAGTGAACGTGAGCCGGAGCTGTAAAACTCACTGAAAGACGGCAATAGATTACATAGAATTAGTGTAGAGGGTGAAACATATACGCATATTTCAGATACATCTGAGTATAATGCGTATTGAAATTTAGTAACACACATTTTATGCGCAGCAATTTCAGAGGTGTATTTAAAGTTTGGCGTTTAGCAGTCCATATAAAGTTTAGGCGTAAATATATATAGAAGTAAAAAAACACAGCTAAAGTTTAAGCCTATAGACGTTTACGTGTAAAAAAAAACACGGCTATTGTGGCGAATATTAGCAGTTTCGATAAGTCACTATGCTGCTATTAAATTAATACACAACAATAGCGAAGTAAGCAGCTACTCATGCATGTAAACAACAAAGCTTAAGGCCCGAACACATAAAAATAACCTATTTCACGATCTCCACACAAACACATGCAGTCAACTGCAGCATCGTGCGCTGACAGGTGAATTTACTGCATGTGTTTGTATGGGGATCGTCAAATAGGATATTCTTATGTGTTCGGGCCTTTAGCGCGAAGAAGGAAGAAAAAACAGGCACTCATACATGTACAGCGGTGGGCACCACTACATTTACACGGTTATAAAATTGAGAATGTGTTAGTAATCACGAACGCGTACCGAGTACGAAAGCAAAATCAATTATTTATTTAGTTTGATTTCAATTCTTCAACAGTAAGCACGTGTCACACGCACTCTTTGGTACTATGTTTTAACCGCGCGTGCAACACTTCCTTACTGTACGACCATCGAAATCAAACTAAAAGAACTGTTGTTGATTTCGACGAGGTAGCCATTGTGCTCTCGCTTAAGGCGGTGACACAATGACATTTTTCATATAGATGCGTTTAACACAAGCTTATGCATTCGAATAACATCGCCACAATCAACCAAGATGTTGCGTTTGTAAATATGAAGGAACTTCAGACGTGGCAATTGAAGTTTATTACGCCTTGCCCATTCACATACAAAATTTCGCGAAGCACTGTTATAAACATTCTCCCTATACAACAAAAATACTTGCTAACATATTTGTGTCGTAATCGATTGTTATATTGCAGTTTTTAATTGCGAAAAATGTTAGAAAATTTACCAGCCAGTGGGAAAAATAATTTCACTTGCAAAGTGTGCCAACACCCTTATCGCAAAGCAACTGTCAAATTCTTCTTCTTATGCTTTGCTTGGAACAAAATTTGGGAGATGGCTACTTTTCAATATCAGATGGCGCCAGTGTCGCTCATTCTACCGTTGTCCATAAAAATACGTGCAATCTACTCATAATGCATAAGCATGTGTTAAACTCATCTATATGAAAAACTGCTTATGTGTCGGAGCTGTTAGCCTATACATATATGGCCACTTAGCAGGTGCTAAGCTCACGTCCACCCCTGTACATGTACACAGTGGGAGTGCATAAGAACTCCGACGTTCTAGCACACATGTGCATGTAAACAACAGCTAAAAGCGTAGAAGTTATCGCTCACACATATTCACGCGTATTACAGTAAAACAAACGTAAATATGAGTACAGAAATGAGAAATAAATAAGAAACTGTTCGAGAAGGCTGTTCGCGACTAATCAAGACCATCTTGGAAATAAGCGAATGAGCTGCCAGAGAGTATAAAAGCAGCGCAAGCTGAAGAATAATAAATCACATTTATTTTAACACGCTATTACTAAAATCCGCTAATAGTTTAATTGTGAAGTACTACAGTAGAAGAGTGGTGAATAAAGAACATTTTGCTATAGTGAATATCTGAATATTAAAGTCGATCACGGAACTTTCCAATTTAACCCTGAACTTATCGGAATGCAAAAAAGTCTAGTATACATAATTTACTCGTATTACATTGTTGCGAATTTAAAGAAATTCTTGACCTTATACTATTGTTGAAATCTCTGAAGCAGCGAATAAATGATATATCAAATAATCGTTTTTGCGTTCCGTAACACAAAATCTCGTCGAGTCGTATCGAACGTTCGATACAATCTTTTCGATAGCACCTTAGGTGTCGAATTGCTTTTCGTAAGCTAGAGTTTTTAATACTTTCGCGATTATTTGAGGAATAATTTTAAGCTAAGGAGTCAGCAAACAAACGCCTTTCCCTATTGAAATTTTTTTGATGATTCCAATATACTTTCGAAACACTTTTTGATACACGAGAAAAATGTACTCAAATTGGAATACGTAAACCAAAAACTGTGTCGTCGGGCGTTCGATATCGAATTAAAGTATCGAGCTAACGAGTGTCGACTATCGAATTCTGAAAAGCCACCCCTGATTATGAAGGCTTAGAAACCTTCGAAATGGATCTATGTATCTGCGCAGCTATGGCAGGTGTCTAAAAAATTTTCTATGTTCTGTTCCAAAATTAAAATATAATTTTTCAATTATAGAAACATTAAAAAAAAATAATTATCATTAAAATTATTTTCATAGGGCTTGTGCTCAAATTGAACCTGGAATCCAGGACCAATTGTTTCGTACTTTTTGACTAGAGCTCTCTCGGCTTCCCATTGGAAGCAATCGGTACCGACATATTAATTATTTATTATTGGTTTATTAAAAAATTAAAAAAAATGGAAAAAGTAAGGCGCTAGGTAGAACTTCTCTTACAATTTGCGTCGTCCTCTTTTAAATTTTCCTACATATTTTACGCTGATTTCGAACGACATCTGCAAGGCAGTTGAACGGAGAAGCTTTTCACGGCAGAAGTAAACTCGGTTTGCCAAACACTGCCGAATATAAAGTTTGCCTTGAAAAACTCTTTCCTTATTGAAAAAACTTATTACAAAATATTTGATATTCGGCCTATTATCGAAGCCAAACTAACGTAGAGTTTTTGGGTTGTTATCGACGGGTTACATATGTGTCTTTGGTTTTATATTAAACCCCTACCGGTATCTGTTTTATAACAAACCAATGAGGTTTTGATAATTAATCGATACCAGTCGAATAACAATTTGGTAAGACCCCGATAAAAAATCGATAACTTTACCGTAATAAACCGATAACAAAATGAATCCCACTTTGATTATTTTCTTTTCTTTTCTTCTCTTTTCTTTTCTTTTCTTCTCTTTTCTTATCTTTGTGCATGCCTCAAATGATGAACATTTCCCAGTCAATATCATATAACTAGTTAGTCAATTACAACGGTTTATTTTGTCTGTAAATTTTTGTGGTGTTCTGTTTTTCCCAACAGGATACAATACAACTTTGCCTAGAAA
This sequence comes from Eurosta solidaginis, assembly GCA_029619165.1. Taxonomy (NCBI): domain Eukaryota; kingdom Metazoa; phylum Arthropoda; class Insecta; order Diptera; family Tephritidae; genus Eurosta; species Eurosta solidaginis. The sequence goes on from JARSSU010048890.1 coordinate 20,045, forward strand.
AGGGACATAGTACTTATTGAAAGCATATTTACATATATTCACAACAACACACATATATACATGCACATATGTTTACAGTATGGGTCCATTAATTCTGCATATGCTGCTGCAAGAATATTGATTGACATACAAAATGAATGCCACTGCCAATGCGGCAATGCTGACTCCCCCGGCATAACGATGGGCGGTTGATAAGTAGGTAGGTGAAAAGGCTGCGATCTTGGTCGCCCAAGTAGCTATTTAAAGCCGTTTTGATGCCATGTCACTCGTCTAAAAACCTACGGAATGTTACGGTCAATGTATTACAATCAGCCAGAGTTGTTGATAAAATTAAAAATATTCGGGATTGCTATCGCAGATAACCCTCTGAGGTCTTCTAGAAACGGGGTTCCAAGGAACCTTAGCCGGGCTCTAGCTAGTTCCGGGCATTTACACATAAAGTGTTCTACTGTCTCCCTGGCATTTGGATCTTTGCAGCTTCTGCAGTAGTCGTTATACGGAATGGGTTGATAAGTAAGTCGACGAAACTTTTATATTCTATACACCTTTGCCGGTTAAAGTTCAGCAAGGTACAACTCATGTGCAGAAAATTACAACTAAAGTTCTGAAAGTTACTGTTCAAGTTCAGTGAATTTCAGCTCAAGTTCAGAATTTCGAAGTAAAGTTCAGAAAATCACAATTCAAGTTCAGGATTTCCATTTCAAATTTAGAATATTACAATAAAAGTTCAGAAAATTAGTTTTCAAGCTCACAAACTTATAAGTAGCGCGTTCGAAAGTTTTTGCAATTGATTTTTCCGTGCAATGTTTCCCTTTTTTATATTTCTCTGAATTTGAAATTAAAACTCTGAACTTCAACTGCAGTTTCTGAACTTAGATTGGAAATTCTGTATTTGAATTGAACATGTAATGTAATTTTCTGAATTTGAAATGTAATATTCTAAATTTGAAATGGAAATCCTGAACTTGAATTGTGGTTTTCTGAACTTTACTTCGAAATTCTGAACTTGAACTATGATTTCTAAACTTAAATCGGAAATTATGAACTTACACTGTAAGTTTCTGAAATTAAATTGGGATTTCTCAACTTAAATTATAACTCTCTGGATTTAAACTGCAAAAGTTACTATACATTTCTTCGTTGCTCTCCTTATGATGCATTGTAATACTCTAAACTAATGAAGAAGAGGCAAACCTATGCCACAGAATTCTACCGATGAACGTCTCATCTGTAAATTTCGTTAAATAATGGCCTAAGAAAAAAGAAATAGTTCACGTTCTAGTTCATCACAATATCAATACCAATGAATCCTATAGAAATCCTATTTAATCAAGTTTTTTGTTATGTAAAGATCTTTGCCGGCATGAGGGAGCCTGGGAGAGGATCAGGGGGTAAGGAGGGGTGAGGAATGGAACGATTAGAAGTCAAAACCACAGCCAAACCGATGCAATAACCGAGTCCGGACTTCTTTTTTTCAAGTGGCTAATGATTTGTAATCAAGTGTTATCGACGGGATATGTACGATGAGTTATCGGTTTGTTACCAAAGTGTAATAAACTTGCAATCGATAACAAAGGTTAACGAAGAGCTTTTGATTTTTTATCGACGAGTTATCGATTCGTTAAAGAAAATGATCGATATCTTTGTGAATATTAATCGATTCATTATCGGTTACTTTTTGATTATTAACCGAAAACTTTTATATATGTTTAAAAAATTTGGTTTAATTTGCTATCTAAAGTATCATCGGCATAATATCGATTTGTTACCAAAAATTCAGTAGTTTGTTATAGAAAAAACATCGATAAATTATCGGGTATTTATCAAAAAGTTATCGTTTTGTTATCGATGTGTTGGCAATTTTTTATCGAAAAAATTGTCGATTAATTATCGGAAAGTTATCGAATATTTATCGTTAACTTATATGAATGTTGTCAATAATGTGTCGATTTGTTATCGCCTAGTGTCGATTTATAATTAGAAAGTTATCGATTTGTCACTGAAAAATTATGGGTGTCTTATAAATTCGCTATCGGCGTTTTTGCAATTTGTTGTCGACTCATAAGATCCGATATAAATTAAACTGAAACCGATACATATTTTATATAAAATCGATGACACATCTGCCAAACCGTCGGTAATAAAGAGATAAGGAATCAATAACTCGGAGATGGTTTCGCTATCGATAATAGAGCAACAGTTTGTCGGTATAGATTGCTACCTATAAGAAGCCTACGAAGCTCTTCTCGAAAAGCTCATATAAAATTAAGAACATTAATTTTCTAAACGTACACCCCGTACATATGTTTACAATCAAACTTTACTTATCAACTAACCCTCGCTTTGAATTTTTGTCACAGTTTGACTTGCAAACCAAATTCTGCAACGCATTCATGCAAACCCAAGCAACGGCAAAAACACAAAACAATTCCTGCAGTAGTGCCAATTAAGTTAAAATGTTCTACTTCAGTTTTGTTCTTTATATACGATTTTTGGTTTAAGATTTGTTAATTATCAATGAAAGCATTCCGTTTACGGCAAAGTATTAAATCAATTAAAAGTTTTGGGCTAACAAATTCAAACAAATCAACCACAACGATCGACTTATAAATTATAAACCGCAAGCGAAACCACAAAAGACAATAAAACAAACACACATACAAAACTCGAACTCGATACTTGAACTATAAAAAAAATTTAAATTTTTAATACATATTTAGTATCAACATTTCATTAACTCAAAAGACGAGTCTATGGTCGTACAGAGGTAGAGACTTGCCGACAAATTCAAAGTTATTTAAATAGGGACATACATACAAATTTATATGAAATGGTATTTAAGCAGATAAAGCGTCACAAGAAAAATTTACTAAACAAACCAGTTGTACATTTGTGGTATTTTTAAAGTGAGTTTATAAAACCAAAAATAGAAACAAGGTTAATGTGATGTGGTTTGATCTTCTTCGTTTTTTGGTCGGTCGCAAAACCTGAAGGCCTTTAGTGGTTTGCTTAGTAGATGGGTTTTATTGCTCTTTGATTTGCAATCCAATTTATGAATTTAATTTAAATTTTAATGTTGTTACTTAATTGATATAAAAAGAGCTAAAATGAAAAGTGACAGAGCGGAAAGCATAAAAAGAGCGAAGTAGGAAAAGTGTGTAGCTTGACGAATAAAACGAAGGTAAATTTGGTACTTTTATTGCTTCCAAACATCCCCAGGAAAAAGTTATATCAAAAATTTAATCGTTGCAGGTGAATTTGGTTAAATTTGGCAAGTTTTTTTTTATATAAAAAACATAAAAAAATAAAAAATAAAGAAACTGTATAGAAAAACTAACTGACACACGGTGGGATATTTGATCAATCTAGCTGGCCAAAATTAAACCAGCAGTTATTTCTCTTCAAAAAGGGGTTGTATGTTTACATTGTTATAAAAAGGAACATTTGACAGTAAATTCACGGTGTTCCGCGCAGAATTACTATGGATCGGGCCCCCGGTTTCGGATAGACCCGGGGTGATTCTTTGGCATTACATGAGATATTTCAACATGGATATCAAACGAAAGGTATTTTACTCCGCATTTCTATTGAAATTTTTAAGTAGGGTTGCCACCTCACCTTCTTTTTTATATTTCTTTGTATATCCACTACCACCTCGGAAACGGCTTACCCGATTTAAATTAAATTTGGTACATCGATATAGTATTACATTTTAAGACTTTTCACCTAGGTGTTGCCACTGAGGATATTTTCAAAAGGTTTCCACCTTTTTTAAGTTAATAAAAATTGCATGAGATATGCCAATAGGGGTATCAAAGGAAAGGTATTTCACTCCCGCTTTCCAATAAATACATTTTTATTTATTTATTTATTTATTAATACAGTCTACAAAATAAAATCCTCATTGTAGAAATATCTGAGTATATCCACTACTCTAGGCATGAAATCTGATGTAAAATTTCTTCCTATTAAAAATTATTATAGTTTAGTAACAATAAGTATTTATGCACAAATTATAACTTTTTGTCAAAAGTTGTGTCATTATGTTGCTGCATCATTGTGTACAACTGAAGACGAGCAAATGTAGCCATTTATTACGAATATTTAGTATACGGTTGATGGAACACAAAACACAATAATCCGGGAATATAAAACTGTACCACTATAACTAAAAAACACTTGTTTTCACGACAGTCGCTTACAAAATTGATCACCATTAAAAAAATCGCGGGTATGCACAGCCGTTTTTGTTATTACACTTTGAAGCTAACACAAGCTTATGTAGTTCCAAAAAAATACTGACATGATATCCCATGAAAAAATATATATATTTTTGTTTGCAAGGTTTTAAAAAATTTAATATTGAAAAGTAAGAGTATTACAAGTGGAATAACTCAGTTAAAACATGTAGTATAAAAAATCAAAGATATGAATTTGAACACATTTACCTGTCTTAAAAGAAAATATAACTAGATTTGATTAAGGCTAAACACGTGAACAAATATTTAGGTTAGAAGGGTATATTGCTATTTTATCCAAAAATACACCGAACTGCTTACAATTTTTATACAACTTTAGATGTGTGCGGTTAGCTCCGTTGACGTTGCAGATTGGGTTTGGGGTATGCTTACTATTCAGTAGACATCTAGGAACGCTAGGCAGTATATTTTAAATAAAATTGGATTTTTTTGAAAAATCGACTTTTGGCCACTAAATTGATGAAATACCCCACCGTGTGACGTGAAGTGTCTTTGGAACAGATAGGAATAATGCCCAAAAATTATAACAGAAATCCCGCGGATGACGGAAGGTTTCCAGACCGGGACGGCTTGCTGCAGGAACGATAATGGCCACCTGATAACTGACGTACAGAGTGTGCCTAAATTGTGAAGGAACATTAAATTTTCTTCGGCACACGCCGTCGCCAACGCGTAATGGTCTGTGAATCTTTCGAAGAACTTTTCTCTCGAGCACTTCGAGAGCCGGCTTTTCTGATGTTGTCATGGTCCATGCTTCCCATACTGATGATGAGCGCGTCTATAAGTTTCAGCTCAAGCTTATCCAGTGTCTTGCGACTACTGAAGTATTGCAACGTGACCAGCCGAAGTTGGCGCAAGGGTGGACCTAACCAAAACTTTCTATATTTAGTCTAATTGTACAGTTAATTTCATATAAACTACTTTTATTCGAATTTTTATAAGAGGGATTTATTTTTTTGAGGTCCTAGAAATTTTGTGTAATGCTAGGTCGGAATAGGGGCGTGGCAAAGCCCATTAAAAAATATATGTATCGCCCGATTTCCCCCTTAAAATAAAACTTGATAAGTGAAATGTCATTGATACAAAACTATTTTTTGCTAAGATATCGCTTATTAAGCTAGCCTAGGGGGTTATTAAAAAGAACTCACACTAAAGAAAATATCTTAATTTAAATGGAAATTGCGTGATTTATTATCTCTAAAGTGAAAACATGCGAAAAGTGAAAACACTGAAAAATCAAATGTTTTCGAAAAAATGTGAAGATTAACCTGTGTTTTTATGTCTACACGCATTGTCGACTCATCGGCAGTTTATAGCTGAAAACAAGTAAGGAAGGCTAAGTTCGGGTGTAATGGAACATTACATACTCAGCTGAGAGCTTTGGAGACAAAAGAAGGGAAAATCACCATGTAGGAAAATGAACATAGGGTAATCCTGGAATGTGTTTGTATGACAAGTGTATCAAATGAAAGGTATTAAAGAGTATTTTAAAGGGAGTGGGCCATAGTTCTATAGGTGGAAGCCATTTCGGGATATCGCCATAAATGTGGACCAGGGGTGACTCTAGAATGTGCTTGTACGATATGGGTATCAAATGAAAGGTGTTAATGATTATTTAAAAGTAAGTGGGCCTTCGTTCTATAGGTGGGCGTCTTTTCGAGATATCGCCATAAATGTGGACCAGGGGTGACTATAATGTGTTTGTACGATATGGGTATTAATGAGGGTTTTAAAAGGAAGTGGCCCTTAGTTGTATATGTGAAGGCGTTTTCGAGATATCGAACAAAATGTGGACCAGGGTGATCCAGAACATCATCTGTCGGGTACCGCTAATTTATTTATATATGTCATACCACGAACAGTATTCCTGCCATGATTCCAAGGGCTTTTGATTTCGCCCTGCAGAACTTTTTCATTTTTTTCCACTTAATATGGTAGGTGTCACACCCAGTTTACAAAGTTTTTTCTAGAGTTATATTTTGCGTCAATAAACCAATCCAATTACCATGTTTCATCCTTTTTTCGTATTTAGTATAGAATTATGGCATTTTTTTCACTTTTCGTAATTTTCGATATCGAAAAAGTGGGCGTGGTCATAGTCGGATTTCAGTCGTTTTTATACCAATATAAGTGAGTTCAGATAAGTTACTGAACTAAGTTTAGTTAAGATATATCGTTTTTTGCTCAGTTATCGTGTTAATGGCCGAGCGGAAAGACAGACGGTCGACTGTGTATAAAAACTGAGGGTGGCTTCAACCGATTTCGCCCATTTTCACAGAAAACAGTTATCGTCATACAAGCTATGCTCTTACCAAATTTCACAAGGATTGGTAAATTTTTGTTCGACTTATGGCATTAAAAGTATTCTAGACAAATTAAATGAAAAAGGGCGGAGCCACGCCCATTTTGAAGTTCTCTTTTATTTTTGTATTTTGTTGCACCATATCATTACTGGTGTTTGAATGTTGACATAATTTACTTATATACTGTAAGATATTAAATTTTTGTTAAAAATTTACTTAAAATTTTTTTTTAAAGATCGGGCGATTTTTCTAATTTTTAATTAGCACACATATAGTATAGGAGTAACGTTCTTGCCAAATTTCATCATGATATCTTCAACGACTGCTAATTACAGCTTGCAAAACTTTTAAATTACCTTCTTTTAAAAGTGGGCGGTGCCACGCTCATTGTCCAAAATTTTACTAATTTTCTATTCTGCGTCATAAGTTCAACCCACCTACCTAGTGTCATTGCTTTATCCGTCTTTGGTAATGAATTATCGCACTTTTTCGGTTTTTCGAAAGTTTCGATATCGAAAAAGATGGGCGTGGTTATTGTCCGATTTCGTTCATTTTAAATAGCGATCTGAGATAAGTGCCCAGGAACCTACATACCAAATTTCATCAAGATACCTCAAAATTTACTCAAGTTATCATGTTTATTGGCGGACGGACAGAGGACAGACACGGACATGGCTGAAGAATTTCTTTTTTCGCCCAGATCATTTTGATATATAGAAGTGTATATCTATTTCGATTAGTTTATGCCGTTACGGATTACCGTTATGCGAACAAAGTTAATATACTCTGTGAGCTCTGCTCAGCTGAGTATAAAAAGCCAAAACATCTCCGAAAGAAAACTTATCTTCAGCAGCACATAGCAGCAACTCCAACGGTGTTGTTCGCGTCAATCATTGCCAAGCGTAAAATAAAATTTATGTGCGCCACAGAACTTTTGCAATTATTTGCGGTTTGTTGCACATCATACAGAACAAAAACATAAAAACAAACAAGAAAATAATGTAAAACTTGAAGCTCCATTCACTCGCACGCATACCGAAAAAAAAGAAGACAATGAGAATTTTGGAAAAAAAAATATTTATGGGTATTACGTTTATTATTTATTTGCTATTAAGAATATTCATTTAAAGGTTTATATTGACGAACTGCTTGAGTTTAAGCATATACGCCAGAGGCATAACAATCAAAATAAATATTTGTAAAAGTCGAAACGAATTGATACTATGCAATATGAACATAAAAAAGTTATCTATAAGAGTTATGAGTGACGTAAAATTGTATGAATCATTAATAGTCATGATTCAGTCACAGGAGGTTTGCTCGGCTGACACATTTTTTGAAATAGGAAGCAATCAGTTCACAAATACCCGATGAGTGCTGAACTGCATGATTCCTTAGAACAATTTTTTTATTTTATGATGAATTTATTAACTATGGCATGACCTAAATTAGCGTAAAATTCTGTGTACTAGAACCGCACAAAAGCTTTACTCTTCTGTCAAATTCAAGGCCGGAATATAAACTTATGATATAATAGGCCATTTCTTTTATTTTATTTATCACCCCATGTCGGCTGCCAGTTCGAAATCGTCCTATCCGAAACTAGTTTTCTCCCTCCCTATATCAGAATTAGGTTGAAGAACGCCTTATCTCAGAATGCTTTTCATTAACCTGCTATTGTGTCAAAATACATTAAACTTATATCTGTTTACAAACCATATACGCCATTTTTTGTATTAATTGCCCAAGGTTTATGCTTTTTCGCATTAATTATCTTCCCATTTCCAGAACAACTTTTGTTAGGATTTTTAAGTTTATACACCTACCTGGTCGAGGCTTACTTCCGTGTTCATATTTTCTCCGTTCGAAAACTGGTTTCGAAAGGGCTTTCTGTTTGAGTTCAAATCGGAAGCATATGTGGTATTTTGCTTAATGTGCGAGTACATATATGAACGTATATAATATAATGCCTATCGATTAAGGTTTTGACCAAGAAAAGCTAAGAGGTATTAGTACAATATGAGTACCAGACTAGAAAAGACTATAATTTACGTGATCCTAAGCGGTTCCGAGGTTATCGATCAATGTTTGAACCACGAGAAGCGGAAAGGTATTAGTACAGTATGGGTATCAAACGAGAGAACAGTGGTCTTATTATATAACTCGATTCGAAAAAATATAAAATCAAATAATACATATATAAATCTTAATATACGAAAAACACGTGTCACAACATTTTTGGGGCGCGATGGACTCCTAAACTACTGAACCGATTTTGAATTTGTTTTGCACCCCGTGTGTGGTTTGATCTAGCTTGAGAGACAGGATAGGTTATATCGCAGTTATAGTCGCATATTATTTTATTGGCATTTTTTTATTTGTTATACGTAATAATAAAATGTTACGTATACGCAGTGGCATTAATATTTTCAGGTGGTGTGGATATACTTCCGTGTAATTGCTTGTTGTTTAATTAAACATCCTGCTTATCAATAAAAAATATTATAGCGAATGATATCAAGTATAGCACATCATCAGGCCCGTCGAGAGGGTGGAGGGAGGGGGTGGTTCTAAGATACATACCACCCTCTGGGACAGGCAATAAGGGATGCAGAAGAATGAGAAGAAATCGAGAGAAGAGAAAAGAGAGAAGGAGATTGAGAAAGAGATAGAATGAGACGAAGATGGAGATAGATTGAAGCGAAAAAGACGGAGGGAGAGTGAATAAAAGGATTAGGAAAACGTGAAGAGGGGGGAGTGGCAGAGTCAGACGGAAAAAGCTTATTAAAATGAATGCAGATATGCCAAATTTAGGACAGGACAACGTCTGCCGGGTCTTGGAGTGTTTATTAAAATTTTTGAAAAACGGTTGTTGCAACGCCTACTTGTGTCATGCATACTTTTTTAAACGCTTTTCATCGACTTTTGGTATCGATTTTTCGAGATCGGTTGATAAATAGTGATGCATCTTCGATATAAAATAAGAACACCCGTTGCCAAAAACCATAAAAATCGGATGATAACGACACCCAGTTTCTTATATACATACTAGCAAACCCGGCAGACGTTGTTCTGCCTAATTAGGCTATCTTCGTACATTTTAAAAAGATTTTTCCGTCTAACTCTGCCCTCCCCCCTCTTCACTTTTTCCTAATCCTTTTACTAACTCCTCCCATCCGTCTTTTTGCTTCATCTACCTCCATCTTCGTCTCATTCTATCTATCTCTCAGTCTATATCTTTTGTTCCAGTCCCAGTCCTAGTCCCACTCCGAGTCTCAGTCCCAGTCCTAGGCCTAATCCCCGTCCCAGTCCGTCTCTGGTCTACTTCCCGGAAAAAAGGATTGTAAATACTAATATATGCAAATATATATACCAAATTTCTGGCAAATCGAATAGGACGTATGTACATAAATAGGTATGTGGGCATTATTAATTCATATCCTTATTTCGGCTTCGCATGCATATTTATCAATTTTGTCAGGTTCATGCGAGTAAATCGAATGTCACAATGAAAATTACTTAAGAGCTCTCAGCAAGAGCTTTCATTTGATATCCAGATTACCCACACATTCTAGGGTTATCCGGGTCCACGTTTTGGCCATAGCTCGAGACCCTAGTCACCCAGCGGCATAATATATTACTCTGTAACTAAAGCACTCATCAACAGCTTTCATTTGTTATCCATATTCTATAAACACATTCTAGGGGTACCCGGTCCACGTTTGAACAAAATCGACCGCCACACCGGCGACAACAACACACATTTTAGCTTTTCCTTTTATATATATAGGTTTTTATTTTTCACACTTCACTATAATATTAAACGAAATGCAGATATTCGTTGCTGCTTAAAAATTACACATGGACAACTAAAGACTCTCCTGTATTAAAAAAAAATGTCATAGTACCTCTAAATCGCGGGCCTCCTCAGAAACCCCTCTCCACCCCTCTCAACGGGCCTGATGATGTGCTATACTTGATATCATTCGCTATAATATTTTTTATTGATAAGCACGTTGTTTTATTAAACACCAACCAATTACACGGAAGTATATCCGCACCACCTGAAAATATCAGTGCCGGAGCGTACACGTAACATTTTATTATTACGTATAAACATATAAAAAATTTGCAACTAAAATAATATTGCGACTATAAACTGAGATATAACCTATCCTATATTTCAAGTTAGATCAAACTGCACACGGGGTGCAAACAAATTCAAAATCGGTTCAGTAGTTTAGGAGTCCATCGCGGACAACAATGTGACAAGTGATTTTTATATATTAAGATATGTGCCCATAAGGTATACATGGCTTTAGTAGGCATTTTTAATCACAATTTTCAAGTCTATATGTGGGGATTTTCCTCTTAAATTTTAGCATTGTATCTTTATAAATAACATAGATTTATGTACCTCACACGCATTTTTGTATTTTAACATAGAAAAGTGGGCGTGGTGTATCCTCAGACATTTGTAGTTTTTGTTGGAACAGACCAGCATAAATGAGGAATCTGCACATCAACTTCTCGCAATTTTTCCTTCATACCATATCGCCAACGAAATCAGAAATATAATTTAATAAGTAGGTAGCCCACGCCCATCTTTTAATTTTTTTTATGTTTATTGATTAGCTGCATGTAATCAACCTACGTGCCAAGTTTGAAGATAATAGCTCAATTAGCATTGGAATCAGGATGGGCGTTATCAACAAAATTTGATAACCATTGACGAAAAATAAAAAATATATTTTTATTCATTATTCAAGAAAACTTGAGTGATGAATAACATGGTATTTTTTATTCAAGCATTTCTTGAATAATGAACACCATTTTCTCGTTATTCAAATATTCTAATTGATGATAAACGCCCATTCTTATTTTTGCAAATTTTGAATAAAGAGTTGAGTTATTATTCATTATTTACAAAATTTGGAATAACAATAAAATTTTAGTTTTTATTCAGGTATTCAAAATAAAAAAATAAACCATCGAGATGGCCCTGAAAATATACCCATATGCGTAACCAGTTCGCGTGTAGTTCTGAAGCTTCTTAGGTAATATTGAGATGATTTTGGGGAGTATTCGCGGGGTTTTTTGGGGCCGTTTGGGGATAATTTCTGGGACACTGGCATGGTTTAGGGGAGTACCTCGGGGTCCTCCCGGGTCATTCCGTGACCTTTTTGGGACTCCCTCGTGTCATTTGGGGGTCATTCCGGATGATTTTGGGGACTTCCTCGGGGTCATTTGGGGGTCATTTTGGGATGGTTTTGGGGACGCTCCCTCGGGGTCCTCACCGTGGTCGTTTGGGGTCATTCCGGGATCTTTTTGGGGGACTATCTTTGGGGTCATTTCGGGATGGGTTTGGAGAATCCCTCGGGGTTATTTTAGGGTCATTCCGGGATGGTTTGAGGGCTCCCTCGGGTCATTTCGGGGTCATTTGGGGTCATTTTGGATGGTTTTTGGGGACTCCCTCGGGTCCTTTGGGGACTCTCTCGGGAGGATCATTCCGAGTCTTTTTGAGGACTCCCTCGGGTCATTTGGGGGTCATTCGTAGGTCATTCCGGGATATTTTTGCGGACTATCTCGGGGTAATTTCAGGACAAACTAGACTCGATCACCTGATTTTAAAAGGTACTATAACGGTCCTCATCCTGCGTCTCTATCACCCGCTGAAGATAGCCGTATGATACGACAATGTTGTTACCTACTATGTGCTCGAAAGTATGAATCCCCTTTCCACAGATGAAATGCTGTCATTCAGAAAATTAATAGATGGTGAATAACTTTAATTGGGGGCGTGTCATTATTCTGTATTACAAATTCTGGGTGACAAAATTCTGTAAATTGCAAAAAAATTCTGCTTGAACAAAATTCCTGCTTTTTAAAAATTCTGCTTTCTAAAATTCTACTTTCAAAATTCTGTATTGCAAATTCTGTATTAAAATATAATATTAACAATGTTAAAGAGGTCATGCATTCATAATTCCGGAAGTCGAAACACCGGAAATCAATATTATGGGAGTTAATATTCTGGAAAGGCCGATCCACAACGACTGCGCCATGCACAGTAATTTTGCGTAGAACACCTTTCTGCATAGGCGGCCTTCGGCTGTGTGGTATAACCGTGGCTACCGCCACGGTGATGTCCTTCTGCGTAGTACACCCTTCTGCATATTACGAAAATCACAAAACTTGAATAAAGCAGAATTTTTCGCATTAGACATGCAGAATTTTGAAAAAGCAGAATTCTAGAAAGCAGAATTTTAGAAAGTAGAATTTTAAAAAGCAGAATTTAAAAAAACAGAATTTTGTTCAAGCAGAATTTTTTTGCAATTTACAGAATTTTGTCACCCAGAATTTTGTAATACAGAATAATGACACGCCCCCATTAAAGTTATTCACCATCTATTAATTTTCTGAATGACAGCATTTCATCTGTGGAAAGGGGACTCATACTTTCGAGCACATAGTAGGTACAACATTGTCGTATCATACGGCTATCTTCAGCGGGTGATAGAGACGCAGGATGAGACCGTTATAGTACCTTAAAAATCAGGTGATCGAGTATATTTTTCTGAAATGACCCCGAGTGAGTCCCCAAAAGATCCAGAATGACCCACGAATGACCCCCAAATGACCCCGAGGGAGTCCCAAAAAGATCCCGGAATGACGCACGAATGACCCCCAAATGACCCGAGGGAGTCCCCAAAACCATCCCGAAATGACCCCGAGAGAGTCCCCAAAAAGATCCCGGAATGACCCGAAATGACCCCGAGGGAGTCCTCAAAACCATCCCGAAATGACAAATGACCCCGAAATGTCCCCGAGGGAGTCCCCAAAACCATCCCGAAATGACCCCCAAATGACCCCGAGGGAGTCCCCAAAAAATTTCGGAATGACTCACGAATGACCCGAGGGAGTCCCCAAAACCATACGAAAATGACCTCCTAATGACCCCGAGGGAGTCCCCAAAAAGGTCACGGAATGACCTCGGGAGGACCCCGAGGTACTACTCCCTAAACCCTAGCCAAACGTGTCCCAGAAATTACCCCCAAACGGCCCCCAAAAAAACCCGCGAATACTCCCCACAGCATCTCAATATTACCCTAAGAAGCTTCAGAAGTACACGCGAACTGGTTACGCATATTGGGTATATTTTCAGGGCATCTCGATGTTTATTTTTTATTTTTGAATACCTGAATAAAAAACTAAAAATTTTATTGTTATTCCAAATTTTGTAAATAATGAATAATACTCAACTCTTTATTCAAATTGTGCAAAATAAGAATGGGCGTTTATCATCAATTAGAATATTTTGAATAACGAGAAAATGTTGTTCAGTATGCAAGAACTGCTTGAATAAAAAATAACTTTTTATTCATCAATCAAAAAATTTAAAATGATGAATGATTTTTTATTTGTGATTGTTTCATTCAAAATTACTCAACCCTGATTGGAATATCGAATAAATCGATTATAGGAAATATTTGTTATATGTATACTAGAAGACCCGGCAGACGTTGTCCTGCCCTACATTTGGCCCATTTGCATACATTTTAATAAGCTTTTTTCCCTCTGACTCTGCCCTCCCCCCTCTTTACGTTTTCCTAATCCTTTTATTCACTCCTCCCTCCGTTTTTTTCGCTTCATCAATCTCCATCTTCGTCTCATTCTATCTCTTCTCAATCTCCTTCTCTCTTTTCTCTTCTCTCAATTTCTTCTCATTCTTCAGCATCCCTTATTGCCTGTCCCATAAGGTGGTATGTATTTTATTCCAGTCCCAGTCCAGTCGCACTCCGAGTCTCAGTCCCAGTCCTAGCCTTAATCCCAGTCCCAGACCGTTTCTGGATAATATATTACTCTGCACTAAAGCACTCATCAATAGCAATCATTTGATATCCATATTCTATAAACACATTCTAGGAGTACCAGGGTCCACATTTTGGCCTATATTTGAG
>JARSSU010048891.1:0-10854 GCA_029619165.1 Eurosta solidaginis
CTCTCCTCTCCTCTGGGTTGTGGTAGTCAACGAGCTTCTTGTGGAGCTGGAAGCCAGTGGTTGTCGCGGGTGGTGGCCTATGCAGAGATGACCTCGCTAGCCTAGTCAGAGGCAATTTCTGGGCACCCTGCGCGATGTTCTGCAGGGCTACCTGGATACTGTGCTAGGTGGGCTGAATCATGTGGATTGAGCGGTCCTAACGCGGAAAACGGAATTGGTCTCCTTTTCACAGAGAGATATAAGATGCCGATTCCAGAACTCCCTCGATTGGAGGGTACCGTTGGTACTTCTGATAGGGTTAATATTTGGGGGATGTAGTTTTGGACAAGACTGTCCTGGAGACGCAAATGTGGAAGATCGGCCAGAAGGCCGCCATTGCCTTGTACTGCTGTCAGAGGAGCTATCGGAAAGAGATGGGACTTCGCCAGAGTAGTACACTGGCTTTATGAGATGGTGGTCAAACCGATTCTGCTATATGGGCGTGCTGGTCTGGTGGAAAGCACTGGACACGCGAGCACCTCCAAAATGTTAGTGTCAGTGCAACGGCGGCGCTGATCGGTATCAGTGGCGCTCTCAGAACAACACCTACCTTGGCACTGAACGTCATGCTGAACATATACCCAGTAGATATTGCGGGAAAGGCGGCCGCGGCAAGGTCGTTGGTCAGGCTTCGTGATATGGGATATAGACTTTCTGACCGCGGACACTCTAGCCTTCTTACCAGTTTCGACTTCATCCCGGACAGAACGGACTACTGTATGCCGATAACTGCTCCCTATACAACCTTCCACCCAGTTATTCCACGGAGAGAGGATGGGGAAGAGGAATTATTGGGGCATGGACCGGTTAACTTGTTCACGGATGGGTCGAAGCTGGACGAAAGGTTGTCTTTTGTCAAGAGCTAAATGTAAGCCGCAAGTTTAAGTTGGCTGATCACTGCAGTGTATTCCAAGCGGAAGTTGCTGCGATTAAGGATGCGGTGGATGGAAATGCTATCCAGTGCTACTACGGTTAGGGAATTTACATCTACTCTGATAGCCAAGCGGCTTCAAGGCCTTGAGCTCAACTACAGTGCGATCGAGGGTGGTCTGGGAGTGCCTGACCTCGCTTGCGATTGCATCGAATTATTTTACAATTAAGATTATCTGGGTCCCGGGCCATAGTGATATCCGGGTAACTGTCAAGCGGATCTCTTAGCCCGCATCGGTACAACTGAACCGGTGAAGATGCTGTAGGGATTTCGGGATCCCGCTGGCCACCTGTGGATTGCTCCTCCATAGCTGGGGCCTCGAGTCAGCTCAGCAAACGTTGGGCGGATACCACGTCTTGCAGGGTAGCAAGATCTTTCTGGCCAAAAGTGGATGGCAGGAGGTCTGCTGAAATAATTGGTTCACTAAGGCTCACCTATCAATGGTCAGTTGGGGTTTTGACGGGCACTGTCCAGGGGTATCCATGCGGTACGTCTCAATATACTGGAAACTCCATCCTGCTGCAGCTGTATAGGATGGATGGATCACCAATCACTTATGCTTGATTGTCCAGCTTTTGCCAGAACTAGGCGAAATACTGTCGCGACTCACTTGGATCTCCCGAGGAACTATATCCAAAGTTGAGATCGGTATCATTCGGAGCTTATCGTTGCTACCCAACGATTCTCTAAGTAGCTAGATCTAAGTCCACCGTTATTTTGGTGTATGGTGGTATCATCAACCGCGACCTTCGTGTTCGTCCAAGTGATCTATCCCTTCTCAGGGCAGCTAATCACCTAATCATATCCTATCTACTATATGTCACTATGTCCCAACACATCTCGCAACAAAAAGTAACCGCGAAAAGCGAAACTCGAGCGCAGCGATCACCATTCCTAACGATTTCTGAAACACAAGCCACTCTCACAGCCACACACTCAAGACAAAAAATAGTATACCTATTCGGCAAACAGCATAAACGCAAGACAGGGTATCTCACCTTAGCGTGCGATCTTTTTTAAAGTTGATGCTAGCTACAGAGCTTAACCGACCTCTGGAACAACTATTCTATAAAAGCGTGCGATATTTCTCGCTGACCGCACCGCTAGCCCATTGGCTTTCTCCAAACTGGAAAACATGAGCGGACAGTACGGTCTTGATGTGAATAGAGATAAAACAAAGATTCCTCGGTGTCACCAAGCGTAAAACGAATAATGATCAGCTGCATTTGATTTGCTCTCGGTGCAAACACGTCACTGTGGCAGGCCTCCTAACTTTTCGAAATCAGCATTATCAAGACTGCGTTGGAATCTGAGAACCAGCAATTAAAACACAAACAGCACTGCCACTTTCAACTAGGTATACCTCTAAGTAATCGAAAGTGAAATACTCACTCGAATCAAACCAGGAGGTCATGCTCCACAAGTCGCCCCTCGTACCCGCCCTGTTTACATGGTGCAGAAGCAAAAGACTCAGGGACAAAAGAAAAAACCAAAGAAACATTTTTAAGTCTCATAGACAAAGCTCTAAAACCAAGATAAATGTAACGACAAAAACGTATACTATTGCGGCAGTTTTTTAAGCGCTTTCAGTCATTTATTCATAACACAAAAATATCAGTATAACATTTTCAATACGTCTAGTATCCACACACAGCTAAAAATTTACATTTGTACTCCAATTTCATCAAAAAATAAATCATAAAAATAGCTTACATTTGTACTAGGTCAGACCTCACACTAGATGAATGCGAGCTATCAAAAACTTGGGTCCTGTTATCAATATAACTCGTACCTCTTGGCAAATACATTAGAAGCTTCGTAGGAACCTATGCCACTACTGCTATGCCACAACATTGATGCTCGATCGTTCTTCTCCAGCAAACCGAGCACCTCCCATACACATGCGGCTATCACTGACGAGTCCTGAACCAGAAGGTACAGTCTAGTTCTCTCTTTATAATGATAAGATTTGTAGTCTACAGGTTGTAAAACCTACACATGATCTTCGTACAAGGATGTGGCTTGAAAATTGTAAATTAAATCTTTTATAATTAAATTTACTTTTCTACCAACACAACTTTGCCACTTAAACATGAATACCAAACAGCGTGCTTTGTTTTTGTAAACACTTTATTTTCAACAAAACAGCAGTGTGTACACCTCTTCGAGCACTTGCATGCATGCAAATTGTGTAATGCTCAGAGACTTTAACTTATATGTATATAGGTGACGCGTTTGCTTAAATGTGCTGCGTGATTTCGATCATATCAACTCTACCACATACTCTGTCTTACATTACGCTACAGTGTAGCGAGTACACTTACGCTCTCATTCTTTATTACTCTATACACCATAAAAATACCACATACTACGCATACAGTACATATGTTTATCAATATTACACACTACACACATATCCCCTATACAAAGACTGCGCTTACGCTTGCACTTCCACCTTACGCTTACATTCAGGATTCCCTCGCGAGCAAAAATGTTTGCACGTCAAATTAAAAGATATTTTAAACTAAGTTTTTTCTTACACTCTGGGAGTGTGGAAACGTCGTTATAATAACTACATACACTGAAAGAAATAGTGCTAGTAAAATCAACAAATCGGTTCTGTTGTTCTTGACTTAACGCAGATTCGGTGAAATTGATCGAATTATAGTTAATTCGACCGAGTTCTTTGTCAAACGAACAAGTTTAGTAATTTCAACAGAAGAGAAGTTGTCTCTCCTAAGTTAACAAAATTCTGTAAAATTGACAGATTCCTAGTCAATCTAACTGATTTTTCTGTTAACACAACAGATCTTACAGGTCATTTCAATGGCGACCAACTGAAATTGATCGAATTATGGTTAATTCGACCAAGTTCTTTGTCAAACGAACAAATTAGTTTAGTCATTTCAACTGAAGAGAAATTGTTGCTCCTAAGTTAAAATATTCTGTAAAATTTACAGATTCCTGGTCAATCTAACTGATTTTTCTGATCTTACAGGTCATTTCAACGGCGACCAACTGTCAATACATGAGCAAATTTCAAAGAGAATTTTACGCTCAATGCGCCCTCTACTTTGTAATTATGACGATGGTGCCACTTGTTAAAAAAAAACACCAAAATAAGAAAACCATCAAATCGAAAAAACACTCACGCGAACAAATTTATAAGGATAATACAAGTGTAGGCAATGCTAAGTTCGGAGTGCAAACCGACCATTACATACTCAGTTGAGAGCTATGGAGACAAAATAAGGAAAATCACATGTAGGAAAATGAACCTAGGGAACCCTGGAATGTGGTTGTATGACATGTATATCAAATGGAAGGTATTAAAGAGTATTTTAAGAGAGAGTAGGCCATAGTTCTATGGATGGACGCCATTTAGGGATATCGCCATAAAGGTGGACCAGGGCTGACTCTAGAATTTGTTTGTACGATATGGGTATCAAACGAAAAGTGTTACTGAGCATTTTAAGAGGGAGTGGGCAATAGGGTCCTATAGGTGGACGCCTTTTCGAAATGTCGCCATTAGGGTGGGCCAGGGGTGACTCTAGAATGTGTTTGTATGATATGGGTATCAAATGAAAGATGGTAATGAGTATTTTAAAAGGGAGTAATCCTTAGTTCTATAGGTGGAACGCCTTTTCGAGATATCGCCATAAAGGTGGACCAAGGGTGACTCTAGAATTTTTGTACGATATGGTATCAAACGAAGGTGTTACTGAGCATTTTTAAGAGGGAGTGGGCATTAGGTCTATAGGTGGACGCCTTTTAGAGATATCGCCATAGGGTGGGCCAGGGGTGACTCTAGAATGTTTGTACGATATGGGTATCAAACGAAAGGTGTTACTGAGCATTTTGAGAGGGAGTGGACATTAGGTCTATAGGTGACGCCTTTTCGAGATATCGCCATTAGGGTGGCCAGGGGTGACTCTAGAAGTTGTACGATATGGGTATCAACGAAATGTGTTACTGAGCATTTTAAGAGGGAGTGGGCATTAGGTCTATAGGTGGAGGCCTTTTCGAGACATCGCCAATAGGGTGGGCCAGGGTGACTCTAGAATGTTTGTACGATATGGGTATCAAACGAAAGGTGTTACTGAGCATTTTGAGAGTGGAGGTGGACATTAGGTCTATAGGTGGTGAAGCGCCTTTTCGAGATATCGCCTTAGGTGGGCCAGAGGTGATGACTCTAGATAGTCGTTTGTACGATATGGGTTCAAATGAAAGGGGTGTTACTGAGCATTTTAAGAGTATGTGGCATTCTAGGTCTATAGGTGGACGCCTTTTAGAGATATCGCCATTAGGGTGGGCCAGGGTGACTCTAGAATGTGTTGTACGATATGGTAGTACATGAAAGTGGTAATGAGTATTTTAAAAAGGAGTATCCTAGGTCTATAGCGTGGACGCCTCTTTTCGAGATATCGCCATTAGGGTGGGCCAGGGGTGACTCTAGAATGTTTGTACGATATGGGTCATCAAACGAAATGTGTTTACAGGAGCAGTTTAAGAGGGAGTGGGCATTAGGTCTATAGGTGGTAGGCCTTTTCGAGACATCGCCAATAGGGTGGGCTCAGGGGTGACATCTAGAATGGTTGTACGATATGGTCTCAAACGAAAGGTGTTACTGAGCATTTTGAGAGGTGAGTGGACATTAGGTCTATAGGTGGACGCCATTTTCGCGATATCGCCATTAGGGTGGCCAGAGAGGTGACTCTCAGAATGTTTGTACGATATGGGTATCAAATGAAAGGTGTTACTGAGCATTTAGGAGGGAGTGGGCATTAGGTCTATAGGTGGACGCCCTTTTCGAGATATCGCCATTAGGGTGGGCCGGGTGACTCAGAATGTGTTTGTACGATATGGATATCACTTAAAGGTATAATGAGGTTTTAAAAGCGAGTGGCCTTAGATGTATATGTGAAGGTGTTCTCGCGATATCGACCAAAATGTGGACCAGGTGATCCAGTCAATAAACCAATCCAGTTACCATGTTTCATCCCTTTTTTCGTATTTGGTATAGAATTATGGCATTTTTTTCATTTTTCGTAATTCTCGTGGCGTGGTTATGGTCGGATTTCGGCCATTTTTTATACCAAGATAAAGTGAGTTCAGATAAGTAGGTGGGCTAAGCTTAGTAAAGATATATCGTTGTTTGCTCAAGTTATTGTGTTAACGGCCGAGCGGAAGGACAGACGGACGACTGTGTATAAAAACTGGGCGTGGCTTCCACCGATTTCGCCCATTTTCACAGAGAACAGTTACCGTCATAGAGTCTATGTCCCTACCAAATTTGAGAAGGATTGGTAAATTTTTGTTCGACTTATGGCATTAAAAGTATTCTAGACAAACTAAATGAAACTGGGCGGAGCCACGCCCATTTTGAAATTTTCTTTTATTTTTGTATTTTGTTGCATCATATCATTACAGGAGTTGAATTTGGACTTAATTTACATATATACAGTAAAGATATTAAATTTTTTGTTAAAATTTGAATTAAAAAAAAATTTTTTTTAAAAAGTGGGCGTGTTCTTCATCCAATTTTGCTAATTTTTATTTAGCACATATATAGTAATAGGAGTAACGTCCATGCCAAATTTCATCATGATATCTTCAACGACTGCCAAATTACAGCTTGCAAAACTTTTAAATTACCTTCTAGTAAAAGTGGGCGGTGCCACGCCCATTGTCCAAAATCTTACTAATTTTCTATTCTGTGTCATAACGTCAACCCATCTGCCAAGTTTCATCGCTTTAACCGCCTTTGGCAATGAATTATCGCATTTTTTCGGTTTTTCGAAGTTTTCGATATCGAAAAAGTGGGCGTGGTTATAGTCCGATATCGTTCATTTTAAATAGCGATCTGAGATGAGTGCCCAGGAATCTACATACCAAATTTCATCAAGATACCTCAAAATTTACTCAAGTTATCGTGTTAACGGACTACGGACGACGGACGGACGGACATGGCTCAATCAAATTTTTTTCGATCCTGATTATTTTGATATATGGAAGTCTATATCTATCTCGATTCCTTTATATATGTACAACCAACCGTTATCCAATCAAACTTAATATACTCTGTGAGCTCTGCTCAACTGAGTATAAAAACATCCTTTTTAATGTTGATGTTCCCGACAACATAAAAGGTTGAGTTGTTTTGGAATAGTTTCAACTTAAAGTGTTACGAAAATTTAACTTGTCGAATTACATGTATAGTTACTCCAGTGGTGAATTACCTTCTAGCGATTTGATTCTTTACTTTCTATAACTTACAAGTTCTCTATTTAAAATGTTATGTCAAACATTTATACAAGTTTTGTTTGAAACAATCAAGTGTGGCAACTACATGCGAGAGACGAAATTGAGAATGAGCTGAGCTGCAACTGAAAGAATTGAGAATCAGTTTTGTGACTACTATTTTCATTTCTATTTGCAAAGCGAAGTTCAAAACTATAAACTAAATAAATTATAAAATATAAAATTTGGTGAAAGTGCGTTTAATAAAACAAAATAATAAAGAGTATAATGTTTAATGTGTGCCAGCATATTTGATGTAGCCCAATTGACGTTCGGTTAGTAAGTGCCACAGTGGTGTGATGGTAGTGTACTCCGCCTGCCACACCGTATGCCCTGGGTTCGCACCCCGGGCAAAGCAACATCAAAATTTTAGAAATAAGGTTTTTCAATTAGAAGAACATTTTCCTAAGCGGGGTCACCCCTCGGCACTGTTCGGCAAGCACTCCGAGTGTATATCTGCCATGAAAACATCTCAGCGAAAACTCATCTGCCTTGCAAATGCCGCAACATAGGTACTTTCGTACAAAGCTGTCGCAACAACTTTTTTTGTTCACTTGACTACTAAAAAGGTCAATTACGAATCAACGATTTGTGCGCAGTTGATTCAACATCTTGTTGCGATGGATAAAAATTAACAGAATTTCGGTTGAATTGACCCGTATTTCAGTTGATTTTACCAGTATTTTTATTTCAGTGTATAAACATGTCTTCGAAATAATTACGGACTTCTACGCTGATGAGCTGTACGAGCTTTACGAATGAAAGATGACGCTGCGGCTAAGAAAATATTTTAATCGGAACCGGCATATAGAAGCAAAGGGAGAAGACGGCTCCCACTCCGCTGGAAACAACAAGTAAAAATGATTTGAATTCTTTTGTTGTGGCCAATTTGCGCCAGTCAACCCACCAAAGAAGTGACTGGCGCGCCTTATTGGACGGCCATAACTGTTTGAACGGGTAAGCACCAATTATGTGAGTAAGAACCTTATTTTTACAGGTAACATACATATACAGCCTGTCTCACATGAATTTTCATGTTTATTCGAGAAAAACAAATAGTGACACAGATTTGAAGTACGCAGAGTAACGCAACCGTTCTAGCAGTGTAAATAAAATGAATAGAGTTCCCCAAGCTTTCCATTACAGGCTTACCGAATTGTTACATTCTCTTATACCATCTATATCCACAACGATGGTTTCATTTAAATATTTTTAATACCTAAGCTATGCGTTTTAATTGATAAGCGTTTCCCACCGCATCCACGACCTAAAACGATCGAGTGACAAGCGTAATCAACTTAAATATCTACAAAAATATCACACACACTGTTATACCTTCACATGAACAAATCTAAGAATTGCCTAAGCCACCAGAGACGAGTGTCATCACGACCAATCCACTACCACTAACACCACCACCATATCTGCCGCCGCTGGCAAGTTGTCAAAACTGACATTAACGCGCTGTCAAACAATGACACAACGTATAAACTATGTATTTTAAATTATATCAACTGTCTGAAGGGCGGGTGAGCGGCGGTTTGTTTGTTGAGAGAAGGGGTGGTTAGGTACACTACCCAATGATTTAGTGCCACCAAAATCTGCCAGCTCATCAAGTCCACACCCTCATCCACTTAGCTAGTTATATAGTTAAATGATTACGTAAAGCTAATCTTTTTCATCGAAATTGGGTTCAAACTGAGCGATTTTGTGTATGCGAAAATAAACGGCGCGTGTCATCTCCATCCCATCTACAATTTCGTACAGCTTCCATCATATACATACATTCATATAACGAAACACTCCACTTGCTGAGTTAAATAATTCAATTTCAATCACACACATCAACGAAATTGTGTAAACGACACGTGCTCTCTACTTCCCTCGCTTCAACAAATTGTGTTGGGCATCTATGGGTACGAATATACGTTGCCACAAATCACAGTCTAAACTTTACCAGTAACAATCTGCTACTTCTTAGCATAACAATAGGCGTAAATCCTTAAGAACTCAATATTTATATTGCATTCCACTGTCTTTGCTCCAAGTCATCGTCGTTGACTGTTTTCTTTGCAGTCTATCAAATATGCAAAAGGATGTACGCGCTCAAAGTGTTCTGCTTTAAACATTATTTGATTTTTGGTTGTCTGCTTTTAGCTGTTGCCCAAGGAGAGCCCGTTGTCATAACACAGATTAAATAAGTATATTGACAAAAGCACTCAGCCGAAATTTAAATATAATTTTGTGGTTTCAAAAACATAAGATCTTTTGCAGGTGTAGAAACTTTAGTCAAGCTTTATTAAACATAAAATTAAGAGAGGGAAACAGCTTTTGGATATACCTTTCATGAAGTTATAAAATAAATAAACAAATACAAGGCGCGATACCCTCCCAAGAGACCTTAGGCCAGGCTTATTTTCCAATTTGCGTCGTGCTCCTTTTATTTTTTTCTACAAACTGGCGGGACGGGACCTACATGTGTTATGCCGACTTCGAACGGCATCTGCAAGGCAGATGAATTTTTACTGAGAAGCTTTTCATGGCAGAAATACACTCGGAGAGTTTGCCAAATCAATGCCGTTGTTTGTAATTGAAAAAAGTTGTTTCTAAATTTTTGATGTTGTATTGCCAGGGGATTGAACCCAGCAAGAATAAGAAGAAAATGGAAGATGATGGAAATCTTCGGTGTGGAATAAAACCACAGTCTCCCAAATTTTCTTCGAACAAAAACTCAGTATTTATGTGCCCATATCGTGTAAGGCGCTCAGCACTATTCCGCAGACGAAGTGGTTTGCCTTAGCAGTTTGTGATGGACGGAGCAGCTTAGCGCGGACAATGTGGGATATTACTCCTACGATGAGATGATCGGCGGTCAGCCAGCGTTCGTAGCAACAACGGCAACAGCCGAGCGTCGGAATGAAGGCGGACGGTCAACAGTTGCAGTATCGACGGTATAAAGATGGCAACAGCTACGTGAAGGCATTTAGGCAAACGACTCTGTATCAAGACGGGATCAGCTAATAAGAGGTTCGACCAACAGCAAAAGTAACGCGATGGAGACGTAGGGACGGGAGAGTCGGTGGTAACGCAGGGGCTGTAAAGGCTGATGCCATACCTTGTCACACTTTAGGATCATTGGAGTAGCCGTTGGCAAGGATTCGTGGTCATCTGGAATGATAACTGCGAGAAGTCAGGGTTTATGCTGGCTCACTCGCTGGGCATCACAATTGCTTCCATGAATGCGTGGTGACCCGTAGGCCCATCCGTGGCCTGTGGGGAAATGCATCATAAAGACACTGCTTTAGCCCCTTTAGCTCACACATCGGTCTACCACCGGAGCCAGGGTTCAAAGATAGGGGTAAGCGGCGAGCTAATCGGCTAATGAGTTTCACATTCTTAGTGGTTTTGGTTATTCGGTTGACTTAATAAAATCACAGGAAAATCTTCTAGGAGTGGTGTAAATTTCCCATACGTTCTTGCAACTTTTTTCCTAACCCCCTTCACTAAGATATCTTTAGTAAAATATTGTAACGAATTTACTGCAAATCCTCTTATTTGCAACCTTTTTCTAAGTTCGAATCACT
>JARSSU010048892.1:0-33741 GCA_029619165.1 Eurosta solidaginis
CTGCAATAAACTTGCTTCAGGCACACCCGTGACATTCTAGAGTCCACCTTTATGGCGATATCTCGAAAAGGCGTTCCCACCTATAGAACTAAGCCCACGCTTTTAAAATACTCATTAACACCTTTCATTTGATACCATATCGTACAAACAAATTCTAGAGTCAGCCCTGGTCCACCTTTATGGCGATATCCCTAAATGGCATTCCACCTATAGAACTATGGCCCACTCCTCTTGAAATACTATTTAATACCTACATTTGATACGCATGTCATACAAACACATCAAGGGTTACCCTAGGTTCATTTCCTACATGGTGATTCCCTTATTTTTGTCTCCATAGCTCTCAGCTGAGTATGTAATGTTCGGTTACACGGAACTTAGCCTTCCTTACTTGTTTTTATCAAAAATATGATGATTACAGGCATATCGTCCTCACACGACGAACGTACTTCATATCTAGAATATTTCATTGATACCAAGAGACTGTGCACCAGAAAAGTGATGTAGATCAGGAATCACTGCAGTTGTACATGGGAACTGCTGTGCCAACGACATAACGATTAGACCGAGGTGAACGATTCTGAGTAACTTTGCTTCTTCTCTTGCAACATGCAAGCAATAACTTGGAACTGACCTCTGTGGTGAGAGCTGCAAACAGGTTCCTTGTTAATATTATTCGTCCCCCCAGGGTTCATTGATTGGGTAATAACAGGACACTATCTATGAGGGAAATACTTCTAACGCAACCGCGGGGATATTTGATAAGGCAAAGTATTACTACGTTCATTGCAGATTTAGCTATGGATTGGTCAATCAAAACTGTGACTCTGGCGAGTCATTGTTATAGTAAATTGACATCAATCACTTTTAACAGAATGAAAGACGGATAGACCTGTAAAGCAGAACGACCCTGATCGTTACACAAACGCTGTACACATAAGCTTCAAAGAGGGTAGAGGGTATAGGTAAATGTATTTCAGAAAGACATATGTGATCCGGCCTATGAAAAGGTGGCTTATGACTCAAAAAGAAATTGCAAGAAACAGCTGTTAACAGCTGTTTTTTTAGTCATAGGCCGGATCACATATGTCTTTGAGAAATGGACAAAAGTATATGAGAACATGGTAAATTGTTTGAGAAATGGACAAGTGTATTTAAGAAAATCATTTTTAAATGTTTTTGATTTTTTTTAAAATATATGCGCCAATTTCTCAAGTGTTTAAATACAAAAGTATCTGGTGAGCTTCTAAACAATAAACTGGATATGAAAATCGTTGTACAGAAGATATATGCCAGTGCTGGTGTCGGTCGGTTCCGATAAATGTCTCATTGGGACATCAAAATGTACCCGTTGACCGAATTTCGTGAAGATGTATCAAAAATTGAGGGAATGGTTATACTGATCATTACAGCACACTTATTGGTGGGTCTCTCCCTTTCCTTTAAGAAATTACAATTAACGAGATTGAGACCGAATTAATATACATTTCTTTGCATTGGCTACCAATTTCCGGCTCAGATTTTGATCAGGAATGATTGTTATTCAGTCTGAACTAAAGATGTTTCTAAACCATCGTGGTACACATCCTATATCTACAACTGATTGTTCAGATATCAAGCCATTTTTAAATAAATTTTCCTGAGGAGTTTTTCCTCATTCTCACATAAACCTCCCCTGAATATAAATTTTCACGACAGCTTCAGTAGGCTGCATCAGTGACACAACTGGAGAACGTGCCATGCCACTTATTATTAATCTATTCGCATTCCATTCGCCAATAGTTATATTCATAATTTTCATCAATGTTGCCACTTTCACGCCCAGCAAAGCCCATTTCCGTCAATACTTTAGTTAGGCCAAAAAAATCACTTTGATTCCATCAGAAATATTTAATCATATGATATGGCCCATTGCCTGACGCAGAAACAAACACCCACAAACTTAACGAATTTCATCAAGCTGCAAAAGCGCAAGCAGCTTAGCAATGAAACTAACGTCTGCTAGCTTCCTGTATTGCACTTCCTTTTTTAATTTAACGCTTTATTTAATTATCTTCAAGATGATGATAAGATGATGAGATGACGATGTCGGGTCGACTAGACTACTTCAAACTGTAACGGTTTTAATATAATCAAAGTAAAAAAAAATTGCAGCGTTTATTTGGGTGAAATTTACCACCAAAAATACGAGCCAACAGCACACAATGAAATACATATAAAAAAACAAAACAAGCAATTGTTGGTCGTCAGCGATGTTACTTCCTTGGTATAACTCAGTTGAGCAGAGCTCACAGAGTATATTAAGTTTGATTGGATAACGGTTGGTTGTACATATATAAAGGAATCGAGATAGATATAGACTTCCATATATCAAAATAATCAGGATCGAAAAAAATTTGATTGAGCCATGTCCGTCCGTCCGTCCTTCCGTCCGTTAACACGATAACTTGAGTAAATTTTGAGGTATCTTGATGAAATTTGGTATGTAGGTTCCTGAGCACTCATCTCAGATCGCTATTTAAAATGAACGATATCGGACTATAACCACGCCCACTTTTTCGATATCGAAAATTTCGAAAAACCGAAAAAGTGCGATAATTCATTACAAAAGACAGATAAAGCGACGAAACTTGGTAGATGAGTTGAAGTTATGACGCAGAATAGAAAATTAGTAAAATTTTGGACAATGGGCGTGGCACCGCCCACTTTTAAAAGAAGGTAATTTAAAATTTTTGCAAGCTGTAATTTGGCAGTCGTTGAAGATATCATGATGAAATTTGGCAGGAACGTTACTCCTATTACTATATTACGCTAATAAAAATTAGCAAATCGGAGAAGGACCACGCCCACTTTAAAAAAAAATTTTTTTAAAGTTAAATTTTAACAAAAAATTTAATATCTTTACAGTATATAAGTAAATTATGTCAACATTCAACTCCAGTAATGATATGGTGCAACAAAATACAAAAATAAAAGAAAATTTCAAAATGGGCGTGGCTCCGCCCTTTTCATTTAATTTGTCTAGGATACTTTTAACGCCATAAGTCGAACAAAAAATTAACCAATCCTTTTGAAATTTGGTAGGGGCATAGATTTTATGACGTTAACTGTTTTCTGTGAAAATGGCGAAATCGGTTGATGCCACGCCCAGTTTTTATACACAGTCGTCCGTCTGTCCTTCCGCATGGCCGTTAACACGATAACTTGAGCAAAAATCGACATATCTTTAATGAACTTAGTTCACGTGCTTACTGAACTCACTTATCTTGGTATGAAAAATGAACGAAATCCGACTATGACCACGCCCACTTTTTCGATATCGAAAATTACGAAACATGAAAAAAATGCCATAATTATATACCAAATACGAAAAAAGGGATGAAACATGGTAAGGTAATTGGATTGTTTTATTGACGCGAAATATAACTTTAGAAAAAACTTTATAAAATGGTTGTGACACCTACCATATTAAGTAGAAGAAAATAAAAAAGTTCTGCAGGAGGAAATAAAAAAACCTTAAAATCTTGGCAGAATTACATATATAAATAAATTATCGGTATCCAACAGATGATGTTCTGGGTCACCCTGGTCCACATTTAGGTCGATATCTGGAAACCGCCTTCACATATACAACTACCACCACTCCCTTTTAAACTCTCATTAATACCTTTAATTTGATACCCATATCGTACAAACTCATTCTAGAGTCACCCCTGGTCCACCTTTATGGCGATATCTCGAAAAGGCGTCCACCTATAGAACTAAAGCCCCACGCCCTTTTAAAAATACTCATTAACACTTTCATTTGATACCCATATCGTACAAACATATTCTAAAGTCACCCCTGGTCCACCTTTATAGCGATATCTCGAAAAGGCGAACACCTATAGAACGAAGGCCCACTCCCTTTTAAAAATACTCATTAACACCTTTCATTTGATACCCATATCGTACAAACAAAGTCTAGAGTCACCCCTGGTCCACCTTTATTGCGATACCTCGAAAAGGCGTCCACCTATAGAACTAAGGCCAACTCCTTTTTAAAATACTCATTAACTCCTTTCGTTTGATACCCATATTGCACAAACCAATTCTAGAGTCACCCCTGGCCCACCTTTATGGCGATATTTTGAAACGGCGTCCACCTATGGAACTAAGGATTACTCCCTTTAAAATACTCATTAACACCTTTCTTTTGATACCCATATTGTACAAACAATTCTACGGTCACCCCTGCTCCACCTTTATGGCGATATCTTGAAACGGCGTCCACCTATGGAACTAAGATTACTCCCTTTTAAAATACTCATTAACACCTTTCTTTGATACCCATATTGTACAAACAAATTCTAGGGTCACCCCTGTCCACCTTTATGGCGATATCTCGAACGGCGTCCACCTATGGCAACTAATGACCACTCCCTTTAAAATACTCATTAACACTTTCATTTGATACCCATATCGTACAAACAAATTCTAGGTCACCCCTGGTCCACTTTATGGCGATATCTCGAAAAGGCGTACACCTATGGAACTAAGGATTACTCCCTTTTAAAATACTCATTAACACCTTTCATTTGATACCCATATCGTACAAACGCCATTCTAGAGTCAACCATGATCCACCTTTATGGCTATATCCCTAAATGGCGTCCACCTATAGAACTATGGCCCACTCCCTCATAAAATACTCTTTAATGCCTTTCATTTGATACACATGTCATACAACACATTCCAGGGTTTCCCTCGGTTCATTTTCCTACACGGTTATTTTCCCTTATGTTGTCACCATAGCTCTCAACTGAGATGTAATGTTCGGTTACACCCGAATAACCTTCCTTACTTGGTTTCTGTCATTTCATTGGCTTTTTTTATAAATTTAATAAAGACATTTTGTCGGGACACAAAAGTTCAAACAAGTGGCGATAAAAACAATAAGATTATGGCACCCTTGGTATGCTGCACTTTACTCAACGACCTCATCCCACTCACTCTTCGCAATCCAGTACAAGTAAGACACAATTGTAAGTAGGCTTTTGTGGAGTTGTAGCGGGTAATGTCCATTGATGACCGTTTGTAGAAAAGGTGTTGATGGCAACGGGTGGGGTTGTGCCCGATGGCGTATGTTGATAAGCTAAAAATTGCTCAAAGAAATAAATTTAAGTAAAAGATATGCTATGCAAGACTTCTTCTTTCTATTTTTTATTACTTTTTTGTTATTGTATTGCACTAATGTTTTTCACTACAAAACTCTGCCCATCTCTACTTGAAGTGGCTGCTAAGCAATAACAAAGAACATTTAACACTTCCCTTTGCTATAAAACTGCGGAAAGTGTTTAAAAGTTGCATTTGTTGCACATTTATTTTTTCTCATTATTTCTATCATTTTTTTTTGGTTTTTATAACCTTAAAGATAAGATTTCAAAATAAATGACTTTAGAACTTAATTATTATTTAGAGTTCAAAGCATAAACTTAATTAAAAGTTATCACGGTTGGAAGGAGACGGATATGCGAAGGTGCAGTTGAGCTGATGGTCACCTAATCGGCCACTGAGCCGTACGGGGTTATGCTGAAAGGATTACCATTTTACAGCCAACCCTACAAAGTCATCGCGGTATATTAGGTTTGGTTACCGATAACGTTACGGATAAGGTAGACATCGATCTTGATATTTCCTCGGAGGTTAAAATATGCTATCGTCCTAGAAAATGAGCATAAAGTTAGTTGATGATTCCATTTACCATGAACACATAGCTTTACCGAGCGCTTGTAGCCCATAACGGCCAGATATACTCGTCATTTCGCAAAGTTGTATCACTTCAGCGCTTGTTCGAGGCTCAACTGTACAGAAGCAGAGAGCAAATACGCCCCAAAGTCACTACTGACACACACGTTTAGTATGCAAGTGCCTGCACTAGCCAAGAGATCAATGTGAAAATTGACAGAGATTTTCTTACGTTTTAGATCATAGCGCTTTGATATTAATCTGACAGTCTAAGTTAATAGTGTATTCCATTGCAGATTAAGCGGCGCCAGAGCATCCATCTGCCGCATCCTAACACGGGGCAACATTAGCGAAGGACGCTCCTTGCAGTAATCGGGGTGCATCAATTCCCGACTGACGCACGAGCCTGTCGATGCATCTCAACCCTACTACTCCCATCCTGATTGGAGCTCATTCCGTGAAACCGGGTACCAGATTCCGAGCAAATATGAGTGGTCAGGGTCGTGCACAAGGGGGGTTTTGGGGTTCAAACCCGCCCCCAATTATGGTTTACAACGACCTGATTTTTTCCAAAAAAGTTGGTAGATGGAAGAGGCATTTGTTGACTGATAGCCGTTTCTATTAATTTTTATCGCAAAACTAGTCTTGACAATAACGGATGCTTACTATGAGCTTCCATATGATAACACCCCCCCCCCGCCCGAATCCATTCTAAGAAGCTTCCTTGTATTATTATTACCAAGTCTGGTATTATAAAAACATCGCCTTTTACGCGAAATGGTCATAAGGTCACGTGGTTTCAGTGAATAACCATAAAGTCAAGTTTAAAAAGGTATTAAGGTAAACTGATGTTATGGCCACTTGAAGTGGTCATAATGCTAATTGATATTATAATCGTTTGAAGTGGTCGTAAGACCAATTTAACTTTTAATCGTTGGCCTTATGGCACCCCACCGTTAATAAGATCTGGTAAAATGACTCTTTAAACTAGTGCAGGGCTGCTTCATGATTCAATCACAAGAGGTTTGCTCGACTGATACATTTTTTGACAATTGCAGCCATTTTGCTCCCAAATCGAATTGACATCCGTTAACTATGTTGTTTCTTTGCGATTTTTCGAAAAATATTAGTAGTAGAAATAGGAAGCAATCAGTTTACAAATACCCGATAAATACCAAACTGCATAATTCCTTAGAACATTTTTTTAAATTTTATTGTGAATTTATTAACTATACCACGATCTTTTAGTGTGGCTGAACATAGGTTTTATGAAAAGTACGGACACCAAGAAATTGTTCACTTTCGTAAACCTATGAACATACGAAACCTGAACCAATTCAAAATTCATCGTTCAACGTCAAAAACCGGACTAGTCACGATTCACGTGAAAATGTCATTAGTAGATAATGGAGATGCCATAACGAAATGTACTCTAGAACAGAAGTCGACTGTTAATACGCGTCCAAAAATATCGAGAGAGGTGGACAACAATAATCCGAAGGCGAAAAGAAAAATTGTATCTCTGTCCGGAGATATTTGCAGTTGAAGTTGACAATTTTCGTGTGGTTGTAGTAATGTTGTTGTGCACTGAAAAAGATTTTGTGTACAAAGGCATTTTGCACGCTTTTAATTTGATCCCACCTCATAAATAGTGTAAGTAATGTAAAAATCTCGGTATACATATTCCATTTTAAATAACTGAATGTACATTTAAGATACGTGGTTAGTTAGGAACCAAAGTCCTTTTTACAGCCTTGTATAGTTTTTAAGAAATTTAAATAAATATGTTAGAAGTAAATTGAACTGAAAGAAGAAATTAAAATGGTTTGCTAAATTTAACTGGTTGGGGAGCGGGAAGATGACATTAGGGTAGGTAGAAGGAGTCATTTAGTTAAGGGCTCCGGCCTCTCGCCCTGAGCTAGCTGGGGGACATTCCACCTTGATTGCGCAAAGGGGCGGATTCACCTCTAACAGGTGTACGTGACAATTATTAATTAATATGTTATTATTAATTATTGTAACGTACACCTAGTGTGAATCCGCCTCTTTGCGCAATCAAGGTGGATTTCCCCCAGCTAGCTCAGTATGAGGGTTCGGGGCCCTCAACCCTTGTCCATCTTGATGCGGGCGGATGTTACAACCATCTCCTCTTCCTGTAGAGATGCACACACCTCGTAGGAAGCCCACCCTAACTTGGACCGCTCGATTATTTCGGCTATCAGCGGGTCCCCTTTTCTTTATGCTCCGTCTGACTCCTTTTCACTTACCCTTCGTCATCCTTTCCACCTCATTGATCCCACCGGCCAGCGTAATTTTTTATAAGCTCGGCTGAAGGCCGCCAACGAAACCCGGGGTAATTTTTCGGTTTTTCGTTAATATCTTTTGAACGAAATACAATTTTTATTTCCGCCTTCGAATTATTGTTATCGAGGTCAATACGCCTCTGTCGATATTTTTGCGCGCGTATTTGAAGTCGACCATCT
This sequence comes from Eurosta solidaginis, assembly GCA_029619165.1. Lineage (NCBI taxonomy): Eukaryota > Metazoa > Arthropoda > Insecta > Diptera > Tephritidae > Eurosta > Eurosta solidaginis. The sequence continues at coordinate 8,211 of JARSSU010048892.1, forward strand.
GTTTATCCGGAACACTTCCATGAATAGTTAACGGAAAAGAGCTTTCCGAAATTTCAGAATAAAAAGGCGAATACTCCCTGTGTAGCAGGACCGCACACAAGCTTAACTCTTCTTTCAAAGTCAAGGTCGAAATATAAAGTTTTAAGACATTAAGCCATTTTATTTTATTTTTGTTTGTGTCAGTTCATTACGGCTGCCGAGTAAAGTATCATCCCATGTCGGCTGCCTGTTCAAAATCGTGCTATCTAAAAATATTTTTCAAAAATTTCCCATTTCAGGATTTGTCACAAAACCGCCATATATTAGAGTTAGATTGAAGAACGCTTTATTTCACAATGCTTTCATTAACTCCCTTTTATGTCAAAATGCATTGATCCTATGCTTATATAGGGAGTTTTTGAAACATATTTTGAGATAGTGCATTTTTGAATAAATTCTAACGCAAAGCATTCTTCATACAAATTCTGAAAGAATGACAAAACCAACATAACTTTATCAGTTCACGAAATATTTAGTAGAAAATGAATTATTTCCCCAAAAACTTTTGGCGTTTACAATTTTGCTATCACTACTAATATACTACTGGCGGACACCGTGGTGTGATGGTAGCGTGCTCCGCCTACCACACCGTATGCCCTGGGTTCGCACCCCGGGCAAAGCAACATCAAAATTTTTGAAATAAGGTTTTTCAATTAGAAGAAAATTTTTCTAAGCGGGGTCGCCCCTCGGCAGTGTTTGGCAAGCACTTCGAGTGTATTTCTGCCACGAAAAGCTCTCAGTGAAAAACTCATCTGCCTTGCAGATGCCGTTCGGAGTCGGCATAAAACATAGGTCCCGTCCGGCCAATTTGTAGGGAAAATCAAAGAGGAGCACAACGCAAATTGGAAGAGAAGCTCGGCCTTAGATTTCTTTGGAGGTTATCGCGCCTTACATTTATTTCTTTTTTTTTACTAATATACTACCAAAGATACTTTTCTACTACAATTTTCGCTGAAGGGGATTGAATTATTCCCCGTTTTCCTTACTTCGTAAAAGTAACCCGTCCAGATTTTTCACTTTGGGAGTGTCAAAGATCTGTCATCATTGGAGAACAAACCTCTAGTAATTGAATCATGGGGCTGCTCCATATGGAGCGTATGAGCACTACACACACATATACAATTCTTTCAAGCGTGTTGTGCACAAAATTTGAGTCCAGCCTCAACAGAAACCTTAATATTTATACTGCCTAAATCTTGCCACCTTTGTGTTATACTGCCATCATCAAAACCACGGCAACTAAAAAAAAACCTCAGTAAAAAAATTGTTTACCTTCGCCTATTCACGTGCAGGGGTTGCTTATCATTCTCTCCCATTTGTCGTACTCATCCTCCAGCTGGGGTGTACTTGTAAATAGCAAATTTGTGTAAATAAAATCAATTGAAATCAATACGGTGTAATATTTGTAGAAGACACGAATTTTGCCGGAAGCAATTTGTTTAAATGGTGTTGAAAGTAATTTGCCAATTTAGGTGATAAAGTCAAGTGGATGAATTTCGAAAACAAAAAAACAATAAACAGGTAGAACAATGAGAATGAGGTGGAAGTTCGTAGTACACTGGTCGATCTGAATAATTAATGAATGATTTGTTTAAAATATTCAATAAAGTTTGGAGTAACCGTAGGTTGGTTCTTTGGCTAAATGAGATGCTTAAAACATGGCTTCTCGCCAGATTCTCGAATATCGAAATAAGCGTAAAGCTCACGAGCTACTCGACATTTAGTTAATCCGCTGCATTTACAGTATTACATTTATGTAGAACGCACGATGTTCTCTCAAGCACGGGTGATAGTTTCGCGACTTGTGAAATCGAGAACTCGGCTTCCTTCAAAATTTTCGAAATACTCGCACTAATGTTTTCTTATCGAAACTCTCGCTTGTTTTCGAAAATAAGTCTTAAGCTCTATATCGTCGCCCACTAACCAGAAGCATGAATGTGCAATTTTTCCGATTTTGTTTTATAGGCCTCGTTATATTACCCTTAGATTCTCTAGGTTCTACTTAAATCTAGAGCTTCCCACGCACATGGAAACCCCAATAATTTGCAGTGCCATTTTCACGTTAATATGGCTAAACAATTTTTGAAAAAAAAAGTAAGAACAGCACACATTCATATGTTCGAATGTTCCCGTATACGCGCCTGAAGGTTGGGTACCAACTCGTAACTCACTAAAACTTTTCGAGGTTCACACACAATTGTATGACGATTTTTTTTATTTATAATTATTTTACTCAGGAAGCTATAAAACTACTCATGCGATATGCCTATATGCTAGTTGAGATACACAAAAGCTGAGCTGTATAAGGTATTCTTCCTAAAAATTATACCGATGAAGAATTTTTAATAGCTGAATATCCGAAAAAAGATGGTTGCTTAATTGAAGACAAACTGATTTATTCGAAGCCGTTGCCTTTTCTCGAATCAAAACTAAAATATTTGAAAAAATTTTGTGAAAAACTGGTTATATCAAAAGAATATCATTCTTTTTATAAAAATCTTGAGGGCAACGCTTTACCCAAACCCAATATTTCAGAAGATTCTGATTCCAATGAGAATAAGAACTACTTCTAAGTTTGCAATAATATCTTAAATAAAAACACATTAGTGTTACTTTGGATAAGTCAAAGCCGCGGATGTTTTGCCACGTACTGTGATGCTCCGAATCCCAATCCGCTAACAGAATTGGCCTAGCAGGTACAGGGCCGCAGAGAGCCGAGCTGGGCCCCTGGGACAGTCGCGTTTACGGGCCCCCCTAAAAAATAAACTCAATCCAGTAAAAAAAATAACATAAACATACATACATAAATTTTTCAATTCACATTGTCAGTTTTATTTCATTCATAATAAGATTTACTGGAGCACTTACATAAATGAAATGTTAGATTTCATTGTTTGATTTCAGCCAACGAAAACCTTCCGTGCTTTTTGATCTGCGAATATGGAAATTACCGATTCAAAACTAATGCTGCGAGCAAGGCTGGACTCCAACGCCAATGTTCAAGGCTTGTCAAGCGATTTTGGCTCATTGTAGAACGTAAAAAATTTTTCACGCAAGATAATAGACTAAAGGACGCTCCCCTACAGCCACACTGACTGGAAGTGTGCAAAATATTCTTAATGCTATGCAGATGCTCGGGAATAATACTTCCATCTTCAAGTCATGAAATTTGTTTAGAAGTTGAAATGGTGGCAGCGAATCACATCCCAAATTTGCTAAGTGGATGGCTTAGAGATGGATGATTTCATCTATTAGATCCGTAGAAATATCGATACCATAAACCGTGCAGAATGCCGCTGCCTTTTCTCTGAGCTCTTCTTCCGTCAGATCCTGATACTTCCAAAAAAAACTAAATTTAATCGCAATATCATTTACTTCGACACGTCTTGTCACGTTACCAATCAAGCAGTCCAAAAGAACGTAAAAAACTTGCTGTTTGAATTGAGTTTCGGAATCAGACTCAGGTGATTCGCCAGGTAATTCATCGAACTGGCGCTTTATTATCTTCCTTCTTTTCTGTGCGTAGGTATTCTCCTATACACCCTGCCAGAACCTTACATTCTTGAAGTATGACCGACCATTGATACCTAAACTTCTTCAACTCATCAATCAGGCTACGTATATTTTCTGTTTCCACGTACAGTGTGGCATTTCTAGCTTGCCGTACCAGATTTCGATGGTTTATTAGCGTCAACACTTTGAGCCAAATGCAGGCTAAGAGGATACACTCAAATTTCCCCATATATGCTTCAATACCTTTGTTGTTGTTGTTGTTGTAGCGATAAGGTTGCTCCCCGAAGACTTTGGGGAGTGTTATCGATGTGATGGTCCTTTGCCGGATGCAGATCCGGTACGCTCCGGTACCACAGCACCAATAAGGTGCTAGCCCGACCATCTCGGGAACGATTTATGTGGCCACATTAAACCTTCAGGCCATCCCCTCCCTCCCCACCCCCAGATCCATGAGGAGCTTGGGGTCGCCAGAGCCTCGTCTGTTAGTGAAACAGGATTCGCCGCGGATAGGTGAGGTTGACAATTGGATTTGGAGAAAGCTATATATTGCGCTGGCAACCTGAAGGGTTTGCGCTACACACCCCTTGATCTGGTATTTTAGTCGCCTCTTACGACAGGCATACCTACCGCGGGTATATTCTGACCCCTGACCCCCTTAATCCGTTGCTGTTTCTGAACTCAGATTCAAAGCTTGATTCATCAATAGCTTTCAATATTTGGGGAATGTGAGTTGCTAAAGATTTCACATTATCCACACGAGCAGACCATCATGTTTGTGACATACTGTGCAAGGAGCAATTAGTTTTTTCCTTGAGAATTTCCCATCTCTGAGGGCTTGCGCTAAAGATATTATACAATTTCTGCATAATACCGAAAAATGTGATGACTTCTGCACAACATTCAGCAGCTTGCACTCCACATAAATTTAAACTATGACAAGCACAAGGTGCAAATATTGCCAGGAAGTTATCTCTCAGGATATGACTCTGCGCTCCTTTGTAATGACCGCTCATATTACTGCCATTATCATACCCTTGCCCACGGCAGTCATCCAGGGGAATATTGTGCTTTTTTAGAGTGCTGCGAATCAGCTCAGCGATAGCTTCTCTTGTTTTTGCGTTACAATCGACAAACTCTAAGAAGCTTTTTGGATTTTCCATTTTCCGGAGTCCCTGTCTAATAAAACATAACGCAATATAAAACAGTCTGCTCAATATGCGCCGAATAAGGGGTTGCATCCACTATTACTGTGTAATACTTGACGGACTTTCTCTCGCCTTCTACCTTTCTAATTACTTGACTTGCACAGATTTCTATGAACTCATTTTGTATTCCATCAGACAAATAATGTGCTTGGAGACGATTCTTTTTCGTTTGAGATTCCCTCACCTTCTCCAAATGTTCATGCAATAGGGGTCATAATTGCTAATCAGTTCCAAAATACTCCAGCAAGCTGCTTCATTTTTAATGGTTTCCGCTAAGAGAATATCCACTGAACTTGCATTTCGAATTCTCATTTCATATTGGCGCCAATCTATATAGCAAGTTTTATGATTTTGACTATTTTCATGTTCAGGAATTTTGTCGTGTAACCTCTTCCAACCTTTTGCTTTAGAATAACCTGAAGATTTTGTCAAAGCTGATCGGGTATTTTCGGAAATTTTGCTGAAAAGCCGGGCATGGAAAACAAAAACAGCGCTTCTTTTGTTGCACTCCAAACGAGCCAATCACGCTTTACTTTTTCTCCGTTTTTTTAGAGTAGTATGGAGTATGATTTGAAGGAAATGGCAACCACTTAAGTCGTTGGGAAGTCGAAATAAAATGTGATTTTAAGTTAGTTGAAGCATTTTTGACAGATAGCGCTTATAAAATTGTGTCAAAAACTATGACTATGCCCCATAGTATTTGATCGGATGCTTATGATTTTAGTTAAGTGATTTTCAATTTTAAAACAATTTTTTGTAGCAACAAGATATGTATGTATCTATGAAATCCTAGTTAGAGTACTGTCAATATTGCTTTGCCTTGCCGGGCCCCCAAAAACCTTCCGGCCCCCAGGGCAATTGCCTCTCCGCGGCCCTGAGCAGGTATTGGCTTGGCCCTAACATTATTTAAAAATCAATCTGTAGTGATTTTTTGACGTGTTTTGAGGTTAAGGCCATACCACGACCACTTGGGCCAATTCTTATAGCTTATTTGGATTCAGCGCATAAAAATGTATAGAAAACATGAGTTGCATTACCTGATCCGACTACTTTTAATTTTTTTGTATGGCTGTGTTAACAAAAAATTAGATCAGTTTTTTAAAATTTTTGTTGTGCCAGAAAAATGAATGTGCTAAATTACGGAAAATAGAAGCGATGCGAGCAGAGCAATTATCTCAGTTGAAAGAGCATAGTGTGAATATAATATGGAGATACACTTTTACATTAGAAACTAATTCTTCTAATTTTGAGGGAGCAATAAACTTTGAAACTCGATTTCCCAACATTTTCATTTTGGCACATTCATGCTTCTGGCAAGCGGGCGACGATATAATACTGCCATTGCAGCGATTGAATTGTATTTCGAGAAGCTCGCGAGCCTAACGAGTATTTCGGGATTTGCAAATCTCGCGAGAAGCCGATACTCGCAAATAATTTTTCAAACAAATTCGAGAAATCGTAAGATCCATAACTTACCAACTATTTATGGTTGTCGTTGATAGCCTCCGAGCTGCGCCGGATCAAACGGATGTGACATGTGTTTCCAAATCTCATTGTAGTGCTTACGGTTATGTCCCCCAATTCTAATCAGGAGTCATCTGCTCGTTCGACCGTATTTCGCATAGAGTTGATGCATACTCTTTACCAACTCTTCGTCCGCACATCTTTGAGGAGCACTTAAACCGAGTAAGAGAACAATCGGTCTCACTAAGGCGCTTTCTTGTTGAACTCAAGTCGCTACGACTTATTTCACAGCAATTAATAAAAATAAATTAAATTTTTCTATGATCAACATCTTACTTTCGGTTGCAAATTCCATTTATATGTTCAACGCAAATTTATGCAGCAGCTTAACACACTGATTAACGCCACCTTGTGCGCATCTGGGTCCCTTAAATGTTATTATGCAACTACAACTCAGGCGTTTAACTATCATCGCATGGCAACAACCACTTTGTTAGCAAATAAATCGCTTATCACTGTTCAAATTAGCTTGTAGCTAATGATAATTCCGCATGTCAATGTAAATACCTACACACATCATGTGCAAAAAATTTAATACCCATATTATAAAGTAATGATTTTTCGTTGATTACATGGCTTTTAAAACAAGGATCAACCCATACTGACAACATACAAGTCTTCTAACAACACAGGCACACAAGAACAATATATATGAAAATACTGAAAATAGCATCATGGAATTGTATATTATAACGTAGCCTATATGCTATCAACGATACATTACATTCTAAAAAAATGCATTCTTTTCATCACTTCAGGGATGTTGTAAGCCGAATTTGAGGGGTTGAACTGCTTGGCGAGGGTTAGAGTAGTTTTTACTTGCAACAGTGTTTTTCATCTGAAATTTCCTTTTTTGTTATGCTAATATCCTTCTCAGATTTAAGGTATATGAGGGCTGGTAAGAACGCAAAAAAATGCGCAATATCACTGCCTTTTCATAATTATATTTTTACGAGCTACTCAAGGTTCAGCACTTGTGCATGTCTGCAGCTGTACAACCAGCCATTCAGAATGTTAGATAAATAAGCTATTACATCGACTTACTAAATATAGAAGCTAACAAGTAAGGAAGGCTTAGTTCGGGTGTAACCGAACATTACATACTCAGCTGAGAGCTTTGGAGACAAAATAAGGGAAAATCACCACGTAGGAAAATGAACCTAGGGTAACCCTGGAATGTGTTTGTATGACATGGGTATCAAATGGAAGGTATTAAAGAGTATTTTAAAAGGGAGTCGGCCATAGTTCTAAAGGTGGACCAGGGGTGACTCTATAATGTGTTGTACGATATGGGTATCAAATTAAAGGTATTAATGAGGGTTTTAAAAGGAAGTGGCCCTTAGATGTATATGTGAAGGCGTTTTCGAGATATCGACCAAAAACTTGGACCAGGGTGACCCAGAACATCATCTGTCGGGTACCGCTAATTTATTTATATATGTAATACCACGAACAGTATTCCTGCCAAGATTTCAAGAGCTTTTGCTTGCGCCCTGCAGAACTTTTTCATTTTCTTCTACTTAATATGGTAGGTGTCACACCCATTTTACAAAGTTTTTTCTAAAGTTATTTTTTGCGTCAATAAACCAATCAAATTACCATGTTTCATCCCTTTTTTCATATTTGGTATTTATTATTTATTATGGCATTTTTTTCATTTTTCGTAATTCTCGTTTCGAAAAGTGGGCGCGGTTATAGTCGGATTTCGGCCATTTTTTATACCAATACAAAGTGAGTTCAGATAAGTACGCGAACTGAGTTTAGTAAAGATATATCGGTTTTTGCTCAAGTTATCGTGTTAACGGCCGAGCGGAAGGACAGACGGTCGACTGTGTATAAAAACTGGACGTGGCTTCAACCGATTTAGCCCATTTTCACAGAAAACAGTTACCGTCATAGAGTCTATGCCCCTACCAAATTTCAGAAGGATTGGTAAATTTTTGTTCGACTTATGGCGTTAAAAGTATCCTAGACATATTAAATGAAGAAGGGCGGAGCCACGCCCATTTTGAAATTTTCTTTTATTTTTGTATTTTGTTGCACCATATCATTACTGGAGTCGAATGTTGACATAATTTACTTTTATACTGTAAAGATATTAACTTTTTTTTAAAGAATTAAACAAAATTTTTTTAAAAGTGGGCGTGTTCGTTCATCCGATTTCGCTAATTTTTATTAAGCACACATATAGTAATAAGGAGTAACGTTCCTGCCAAATTTCATCATGATATCTTCAACGACTGCCAAATTACAGCTTGCAAAAATTTTAAATTTCCTTCTTTTAAAAGTGGGCGGTGCCACGCCCATTGTCCAAAATTTTACTAGTTTTCTATTCTGTCGTCATAAGCTCAACCCACCTACCAAGTTTCATCGCTTTATCCGTCTTTGGCAATGAATTATCGCACTTTTTCGGTTTTTCGAAATTTTCGATATCGAAAAAGTGGGCGTGGTTACAGTCCGATATCGTTCATTTTAAATAGCGATCTGAGATGAGTGCTCAGGAACCTACATACCAAATTTCATCAAGATACCTCAAAATTTACTCAAGTTATCGTGTTAACGGACGGACGGACGGACGGACGGACATGGCTCAATCAAATTTTTTTCGATCCTGATGATTTTGATATATGGAAGTCTATATCTATCTCGATTCCTTTATACCTGTACAACCAACCGTTATCCAATCAAACTTAATATACTCTGTGAGCTCTGCTCAACTGAGTATAAAAATGGCGGTGTCACCTCAGAGCATAATAACTTCAATTAAAGAACTTTCATTACCCTGCAGAGAAGCTTGAACAACATTTAACGGTGGAATATCACCGTTTTTGGGCAGCCTTTTCGAAAACACCCTTTCTGAAAATATTTTTCAAAAACAGCCTATTTCAGAATTTTCTTAAAAAATGCTCTATCTCAGAACTCGGTTGAAGAACAAATTCTGATAAGAGTTTTCTGAGATAGGGACGTTTTCGAAACGGCAGCAGATTGGTTCAATTTGTAGGAAAAAAGCACCCTTGGAAAAAATTTTCAAAAATCAATGCGAATTTTGAAAAACTATAACATGTACTGTGTCAGACTAAAATTGATTTGGCTACATAACTGCATAACCAAAAAATTAGAGAGCTCCATACAAAAAGTACGAAATTTACGCGAAACTTTCTCAAGTTTTTCGAATGTTTTCAAAAACATTTTTGGGACTATGTTGAGTAGGAGCTACAACAACTAGCTTTGATAGTTTGTTGTTATTGCAAATCTGGGATTGCCCATTTGCTTTTAAATGCATTCACTATTCTTTTGCCATCAATTATTTAAATTTTATTTTATTAATTGTTTGGGAAAGAAGTAAACAACTCGACATCAGGACGACGAGGCGACAGCTGTTTCGACTATACCTTGTAAATCTCTTCAAAGCCTTTTCTCCGGGGAGTGGGATGTGAACCCGCGAAGCAGCTGTCGCCTTCTCTGTGTCCTGATGTCGAGTTGTTTAAATTTGTTTGCAAACAATTAATAAAACAAAATTTTTGACTGGTTCAACAAAAGTAATTTCTAATATTTTAATCAAAAATAAAAGAATAAAAATTTAATTGACGAAAATTTATAAAAAATTGCAACCTACTGTATATATAAAATACAATATGGCAATTTCAATATCAATCACCTTATTATAAAATCTTCATCGTAGCTCACCGCTAAGTCGGGTTGGTCCTATACTTTTGCAGTACAACACAATTTAGCTCGTTGAATAAAACAAAAAGCCATCACACCAACAAAAAGATGAGAAAATGTATTTTTTTGTAATTTTCAGCACTTTATGCGGTGTATAATTTGCGCCCTAAAATCGTTGTGGCACTTGAACTTATTACGAGATAATATGCTTATAGTGGAATAAATTTGCGGAGTGATAAAAAGAAAATACTTTGCGGTTATGAGTATTGTTATTTGGTTATTTCACTTCTTTCCTTAATCTGTTTAATTAAGGTGGCGTAAATGACGTTTACTAATGCTAAACGAATATTATATAGATTTCGCTTGGATTCCTTTCAGATGAATGCCGGCAATAGAAAGGTGAAGTGAGACCAAAAAAGACTTGTAAATGATATTTACCAGGACAATGAAGTGCTTTCTAAATAACGCCACTAGAACATAAACTAGGATATATAAGTCTCGTTAGATCCTAGAAAGGTCAATGTCCCATGTATTCTGTACAGGGCCTTGCTAGATTATTTTTAGCCTCGCTCGAATGGCAAATTTTGTCTTGTTTTTCCTAGGTTATTACATATTCTAAAAAATTCTATCTTGGTACTAAAAGTGGCCTGCCTTGTGCTATCTAGATAACTTCAGAAGCTGACTGGACAATTTTTTCTATCATAACTGATCTATGTATCAAGAGAGCACCATGAGCCACGAGCACTAGTGGGCTGATCGGCTGAAATGGTGGTATGGAGCTAGCGTGCTCGCCTTATTAGCAAATATTTTAAAAGTGTTAGTTATAAATGGGGTCACCCCTAGGCAGTGGTTTGGTAAGGAATCCGAGTGTATTCAGCCATGAAAATATTCAAAGTAGCACGCCACAATTTGGAAACGAGGTGGCATGGCTCTGCTGGCGCAAGGTTAAAATTCTAAGCCATATAACGGTCACAGTGGTAAATGATCATGATACAAAGAAGGGCGCAAAGGAGTACAAGAATGGATTTTTTGGCTTTGGAATTTCTTAGGTTTCAACTTAGCCATATCACAAAGATCGTCAAAGAAGGGAGATCCCAGAGATTTCTTCCTCTTCAATCGCACAGTAAATGCTTGACCCTGTCGTTGTGCATGTTTCCCGATAGCTATGTGGCGGTTATAAGTCCAACCACCAGAGATATGTCCCCCCTTCTAAGAAGAAGGAGACTTCTTGTGCGTCTCGCGTCCCAATCAGGCACACGAGCGTAGTGTGGTAGCAGGATTCGATATTGCTCCATCTCACACCCGTCTTCCCTAAGAAAATCCCTTTCAAAGTGAGCTTACAGGTAGCGAGCGGCATGCTCAATCCTTTCGAGGACGACGAAAGCGGAACGAATGTGCCGATGTGCTTGCAAGTTCATCAGCCATCTCATTGTCCGGTATATAGGAGTGTCCAGGCACCCATACAAGACTGAGGGATGTTTGCTCAGCGATCTCGTTACGAGATTTGCGGCATTTCTTTACTGTCCTGGGCCTACATGTGACCGATCCAAGCGCTTTTAGTGCAGCCTGGCTGTCAGAGTAAATACAAATTTGATTATAGCCATGAACAGCATTTCTCAGATGATCAACGGCCTCAGTTATAGCAGCCACCTCCGCCTGAAAGACGCTACAATGATAGTTGTGGTGCAAAGACCCCGCTGCCCACCTTTTTATAGTACTAGTAGAAGTTGGTAACAACCAAAGTTGAACTGGGCGGTCAATAAAGACCTCGCATTGACTCAATGCGTACAAAGTGTTACCAGAATTTCGTGGCGACCAAACTGGAAACCCGCAAATAAGGTACGAGGTCTGATGTTAAAAAATAACCCCGTCCTCTTGGCAAATACTAGTTGTCTAGGACGAAGCCCAATTGCTGTCTCGATATCTTGCAGCTTTTCTGTTCCTAGTAGCCAATTAGGTACCAGATATTATGGTATAAAATAACCCTCTTCTTGGCGAGAGTTTTCTCCGACCTTAATTTCTGCTACAATATCTGACAACTCCGCCGCCCCCTAGTAGTTGGAGAGTCGACCTTGTGAGCGCACGACACGAACACAGAACGTGCGAAACCGTTGCTTCCTCCAGACCGCACTTTCTACACCTCTTATTACTGACGGAGCCTAATTTATATGCATGTGACGCCCGAAGGCAGTTTTAGTTAATCTTCTTCTTAGATAATACAAAAAAGTCTGGAAGAATAGTCACTAGGTTTTTTTATATTAAGAAATATCTGGATATAGGGATAATTTTAAGTCGAACATCTTAAATTTTGAAGTTATACAAGCTCATACTAACTGGCTCCACTACTCACCCAGACAGGGCTTAGTAAATACTTATATCAAGCCAACCCATCCCTGGTCCACTTCTAGGAGAAGAAATGATCCTATGAAAAGGCCAAGGTGATAATTTACCTATGTGCCAACTTAAAAGTACACCGGATAGCCAGGTTTGGAATAGGCACATGTACAAGTTGTTCCGAATATTATATGATACTAGAAGACCCGGCAGACGTTGTTCTGCCCTAAATTTGGCCTATCTGCATACATTTTAATGAGCTTTTTCCGTCTAACTCTGCCCTCCCGCCCTCTTCACTTTTTCCTAATCCTTTTATTCACTCCCCCCTCCGTATTTTTCGCTTCATATATCTCCATCTTCGCCTCATTCTATCTCTTTCTCAGTATCTTTCTCCTTCTCTCTTTTCTCTTCTCTCAAGTTCTTCTCATTCTTCTTCATCCCTTATTGCCTGTCCCAGAGGGTGGTATGTATTTTGTTCCAGTCCCACTCCCACTCCGAGTCTCAGTCCCAGTCCGTCTCTGGTCTACTTCCCGGAAAAAAGGATCGTAAATACTAATATTACCAATATAGGCAAATTTATATACCAAATTTCAGGCAAATCGAATAGGACGTATGTAAATAGGTATGTTTGAACAAAATCGACCGCCGCATCTCTTCAAACACCGGCGACCAACTAACACACATTTTAGCCTTTCTTTAATATATATAGATTTTTATTTTTCACACTTCACTATAATATTAAAACGAAAAGCACGTTGTGAGTGCCGGTGCGTATACGTAACATTTTATTATTACGTATAAACAAATAAAAAAATTGCAATAAAATAATATTGCCACTATAAACTGAGATATAACCTATCCTATATTTCAAGTTAGATCAATCTACACACGGGGTGCAAAACAAATTCAAAATCAGTTCAGTAGTTAGGAGTCCATTGGCCTCAAACATAGTGACACGTGTTTTTTATATATTAAGATTAAATATTTGTTTTCTATTGAAAGCTGTACAGCCCCCTTATTTTAAGATAATTTGCCTAATCTAATGAATAGTTTGACAGCTCAAAAAACAAGTACAAATAAACAAAAAATATCAATTTTTATATACAGACATATGAGATTTTAATATTAGGCACACAATTTAGAGCTTGCACATACAATCAAACACCTACTACTTTGTACATAGGAAAAAAATATTGAAATTAAACCTTAGTTAATAGCAACAATCAAATGTCAAACTGCGGCAAAGTACTCTGGTGACGCATGTTGGCGATGAACTCTGAATATTAAAAATTTCGCCTAATTGCTTTATCCCAGCAGTACTTACATACATATGAATATATGAAGGCGTATTTTGGCAGCATGTGATACAGATTGTATTCTGACAAAAATTCATGTTTGATTGTACAATTGACATTGAAATTGCATGCCGTCAGTTGAAGTTCACATCATTGGCTATTTATTGCACGTGCAACAAACGAGTCCGCCAACTTCTACACCTTTTTTAAAGTATGAAATCTATAAAAAATTGTGCACTGATAATTTTCAATTACATTCTACCTTAATGACATCAAATTTGTACACCCCTTACAAAATACTCGAATTATCCAATAAGTTAGGTCATTGGCATATGATTTTGAAACCTTACGTAACTCGCTGGATTTTCTGAGCCTAACGCAAAATTTTTGGTAGACATCCTGATTGCTGGGAATCGCCAAATTATTACGAATATAATCAGGGCTGCTTAAAAATTTGTATATGGAGTTTTTTATATTTTATTTTTGAAAAATTTTTTGGTGTCAATTTGTTAGTGTAAATTTTAATATCATACAGAAGTGCATTTGCTTCGATATGGAAGTGCTTTTTCCTTTGCACTTCATATCAAATTCACTTTTCACTTTCATATGATCAATTTATATGTGAGGGCATATGGGAGTGCTATGAACATTTTTTATATTCAAAGTGTGAATTTATATCTGTGCCTATTCTTCAGGGAAAAAACAAAAGTGCTTAAAAGTATGGGGTTTAGCAACTCTGAATATAATATTTAGGTAACTCACAACGTCTTCGATTCGTCATATGTGCTGTGCTTTAATCGTCCTGTTCATAAATAATTTTCTTCTTAGTTCGCATGGCTGGGTACCCGGGTGCCACAAGGCAGTTCATAGAGTATGCAGCACTTATGGAAAACCAATTTGCCTTAGTCATATTAAAAATAAGTGTCCTGAGTTTTAAGATTTTAAAACTTATAACCCTTTTCATGTTATATATTAATTTAAAATGTATCACTTATTAACGTGAGAACTACTAGTGCTGCCTGGGTATCCCAGCCATGAGAACTAGTAATATTAATTTATTAAAAAACCATCTTTATTAATTATATTTGAAAAAATTTGGCTTTTGAATATGCAAAAGGTACCCGGGTACCCATCTATCATTAGGACGGTTAATCATATTTTATATTGGAAACCATGGAAACTACCGAAACCTTACAACTTTGTATGAATACGACACTCTTGCAATTGCCCAATTATTAATAGTAATATTGTAAACTCTTGATAAAAAAAAGCAATTCCTTGGCGGCCACCGTGGTGTGATGGTAGCGTGCTCCGCCTACCACACCGTATGCCCTGGGTTCACACCCCGTGCAAAGCAACATCAAATTTTAGAAATAAGGGTTTTTCGCTCCTTCGCTCCGCCAACCGGCGCCAATTGGTCACACCAAAGGAGTTTAAATCGTTTTCCACCTGGTCCTTCCAACGGAGTGGCGGCCGCCTCTACTTCTGCTTCCAGAGGCGGGTTCCGATAGAAACACTTTCTTGGCCGGAGCATCATCTTTCATTCGCATAACATGGCCTAGCCAGCGGAGCCGCTGCGTTTTAATTCGTTGGACTATGTGGATGTCTGCGTATAGCTCGTACAGCTCATCATAAATCTCTTCGGTACTCGCCATCGCAACGCGTAGAGTTCCATAAATCTTTCGAAGAACTTTTCTCTCGAACACTCCCAAAGCCAATAAGTGTTTCGCAAGCGCTCCGAGTGTATTTCTGCCATGAAAAGCTCTCAGTGAAATTCATCTGCTTGCAGATGCCATTCGGAGTCGGCATAAAACATGTAGGTCCGTCCGACCAATTTGTAGGGAAAATCAAGAGGAGCACGACGCAAATTGGAAGAGAAGCTCGCCTTAGATCTCTTCGGTGGTTATCGCGCCTTACATTATTTATTTTTTATTTTTTAATTCCTGATGTAAAGGGAATAAGTATTTTTTTTTCCTACACAGAAATTTTCATAACTGCCGTGAGTATGTATGTATGTATGTATAGACGTTCGGGCAGTTCCGCTTCCGTCAGCAAGTACCACTAATGGAAAAAATGACTGCAAATTGTTCAAAATTCATATTTTTGCCATACTCATATGGTGGACTTAATTAAAATTCATATCAGGTTATGCTTGTAAGTACAGTACAGTTTCTATGTAGTATGAAAATTGAGTTTGAAGTTTAATATTCTTTCTTTTAAATAAATGGGCATTGACTTTAAGCTTAAGTCTTGGCTGATAAATATACTATTTTATTATTATTTTAAGGATGATGAGTTTAATTGTGATATAAGTAGGCTGTTATTATAATAGGCCTGATTACATTCACGACGGCTTCTACAAAGCCAAATTATTTTATACCCAGCTGTACTTGTACACAGGTATTATAACTTTGATTGGATAACGGTTGGTTATACAGGTATAAAGGAATCGAGATAGATATATAAATAGATTTCCATATATCAAAATCATCAGTATCGAAAAAAAATTGATTGAGCGATGTCTGTCCGTCCGTCCGTCTGTCCGTTAACACGATAACTTGAGTAAATATTGAGATATCTTCACCAAATTTGGTAGACGAGCTTATCTGGACCCAGAATAGATTGGTATTGAAAATGAGCGAAATCGGATGATAACCACGTCCACTTTTTATATATATAACATATTGGAAAACACAAAAAACCTGATTATTTAGTAAATCATACAACTAGAATGTTGAAATTTTACGTGTAGACTGATATTGAGACTCTTGATAAAAATTTGAAAAAAAATTTTAAAATGCGCGTGGCACCGCCCACTTGGGATAAAATCAATTTTACAAATATTATTAATCATAAATCAAATATCGTTAAACATATCGTAAAATTCGGCGGAGAGGTTGCCTTACTATAAGGAATGCTTTGAAGAAAAATTTACGAAATCGGTTAAGGAACACGTCCACTTTTATATAAAAGAATTTTAAAAGCGTCGTGGACGAATAAAATAAGCTATATCTTTGCAAAAAAGAGATATCATTGGGATTTCATTTCCCAAGTGGATTTATAACAATAAATAGGAAAAACTTCAAATTTAAAAAAATGGGCGCGGCACCGCCCCTTTTACGGCTAAGCAATTTTTTGTGTTTCGGGAGCCATAACTCGAAGAAAAATTAGTTCAGAATAGAACCATATATATATGTATTATTGCGCAGCCTTGTAACACTATTAAGCACACAAAACAAACAACAATGGCTTTT
The DNA here is from genome assembly GCA_029619165.1 of Eurosta solidaginis. Classification (NCBI taxonomy): domain Eukaryota; kingdom Metazoa; phylum Arthropoda; class Insecta; order Diptera; family Tephritidae; genus Eurosta; species Eurosta solidaginis. The sequence goes on from JARSSU010048892.1 coordinate 25,041, forward strand.
CAAATGCACAGCTGGGTATGTAATGTTCGGTTTCACCCGCACTTAGACTTCCTTACTTGTTACACATGTTCTGCTGAGGGGGTCGTTATTTTCAACGCGACAGAGCGGCACGACAATCAATCGAACGAATGCCGCTATAGCCAGAAACTAAAATAGAAGTAAATAACAGATACTAAAAGCTAAAATCATTCTTTTTGGGCGTTTTTAAACTACGGTTGTCGTCAAGCTTTGCTTCATTGCGGCTGTGGTCTGTAGGCACCATGTTGGATGTAAGCACCCTGTAAAAATCGTTGGATCATGTGGTCCACTGGAGTACTTACCATTATACTCCACTGTAATGCAGCAATGGACCAACTCATGTTTCTACACGAACACATTGTAAGCCGACCATTGCTCGTGTTTAACGATTGTAATCACTACACGATGTTTATTGGACTGTGGGTACTCCATGGATTACTCTGATGTAATGCGGAGCTGGAGTATATGGTCCAGTTCTAGGACATCGCAATGTTAATTGGACCATATTTTTTGTGTGAGTTGTGGTTAATTTTGGAGTACTCGGTTGGTCCATAGCGAGTACTCCATACATGCATGCATGGAGTAGTCGCGATTTTTGCAGGGCAGCCCTAATATTTGCTCAGTAAAGGGGTTGGTTGTATGAGTAATATTTACATATCGCACACGTTGGTTAATAGGTTGCTAATTCAAACATCGGCGGCCGCCGTTACGTGATGGTGGCGTACTCCGCCTACCACACCCTGGATCCCGGGTTCCCGCCGCGAGCAAAGCAAAATCATCAGTATCGAAGTGCATTTATGCTTTGAAAAGCTTCTCAGTGAAAACTCGTCTGCCTTGCAGATGGGAGCTTCCACGAGTAAGAGAACCTCAGACCAAAAACTAGTTTTTTATTAAAACTAACAAACCCTTGCGAAAAACGCTGTTAAATATATTAACGCATCCGAAAAATAACAAATTTTAACATTAAATACACTTTTAATGACTTTTTTTCACTTTTTAAAGTAAAGTATTTGCCACGCATTTTTTGTAAGGATGAATAAGGTAGTTTTGAAATAGCTGTCAAATTGTTTTTGGTTCTCAATTCAAGTGAATGATAATTGTAGTAAATACAGGGGATCGTCTTTATTTAATAAAATGTAGTTTTATCTCACATTGGGTACGTTATTACTATTTTGTGTACAATAAATAAAACAATATCGGCCTTGTCCCAACCGTGACAAAAAACACAAAATTCCTTTTTTTCATTAATTTGTGGTGAACCGTTTTTTTCTTGTTTATTGCCTAAAATTAGAATTATATTGGGAATGTATACCACAATTCCAATATCGTTTCTACAAAGTTTTTTAAGAGATATGCAGTAGTGAAATATGTCCCACCCGTGACAGATATGGGTGGGACCGTTGTTGGAGGTGGGTTAACAGGGCTGATGGGCCTTGTAGTGAAAAAAAAATGTTTCTTATAATTATGTTAACAGAAATTTTGATCAGAACTATGGGTAAAACAACATCGGCGGAAAGAATGAATACATAAATAAGGTAAGGAAAATACTTCCTTCCAGCCCAAACAAGAAACTAGCACTCATTCGAAAGCTTGTTTTGGAGAATGTTGATAATCCTCGTAACTTACTTCTCCCACCTGAAGGGAAAAGAATGTGTAGGCATGCTATTTCTAATGTAATAAAAAAATTGGTAACAAACTTTGATCAGCGCGACGATATTAGTCGCGAAGCCCCTGGGATTAAAGATGTTAAGATTATGAAGGATATTGAAACAGGGGAAAAAGTACCAATTCAGAAGCGTCATATGAATATGACGGTTCGAGAAGCTTATTTTCTCTTCCAAAATGACAACCCTGAGGCGAATATACACATTTCTAAATTTTATGAGCTTCGTCCTGAATATGTACTGTTGACTAGTCAAATGCCACATAATGTATTTGTATGTAAGTACCAAGCAAATTTCAATTATCGAACAGAAAGTATGCCAGAAATATTCCGGATTTCCCTTCTACTGGCAGTGACTTATTACAGAAGATTTGTTCTGATGTAACATGTGAGGAATGTATGCTTGGAAAATGCAGTCGATGCATAAAGCAAATTAAGAACATTCTAAGAAACACTAATAGAAATGATTTAAATGCCCTTTTTTGCTGAAAAAAATGGACAGAAATTGATGGACGGCATAAATTGGTATCAAGTACCCCGCTTTAAGAGTCATGTTTATGTAAAAAGAGTGCAATCTGACAAATTTATTAAGGTGAAACTAGAAATATCTACTGACGAAGCAATCATGCAAATAGATTTTGCTGAAAACTATAGCGTAATAATGCAAGATGAGATTCAGTCTGCACATTGGGGCCATGCACAGATTATAGTATTTACTGCGTGTGTATGGCTGGCTGGCTGAAGGCAAAAGATATTCGTACGCCATTGTTAGTGATGTTTTATGCCACGACAAGTCTACTGTGTATGCATGCCTAAAAAAGATTATCGTGTCACCAAAAAATGAAATTCTCGGACTGAAAACAATTAAAGTGTTCTCTGATGGTGCAGCATCACAATTTAAAAACAAGTAAGGAAGGCTAAGTTCGGGTGTAACCGAACATTACATACTCAGTTGAGAGCTGTGGAGACAAAGTAAGGGAAAATCACCATGTTGTAAAAAGAACCTAGGGTAACCCTGGAATGTGTTTGTATGATATGTGTATCAAATGGAATTTTAAAAGGGAGTGGGCCTAAGTTCTATAGGTGGACGCCTTTTCGAGATATCGCCATAAAGGTGGACCAGGGTGACTCTAGAATTTATTTTGTACGATATGGGTATCAAATGAAAGGTATTAATGAGTATTTTAAAAGGGCGTGGGCCTAAGTTCTATAGATGGACGTCTTTTCGAGATATCGCCATAAAGATGGACCAGGGGTGACTCTAGAATGTGTTTGTACAATATGGGTATCAAACGAAAGGTGTTAATAAGTATTTTAAAATGGAGTGGGCCTTAGTTTTATAGGTGGATGCCTTTTCGAGATATCGCCATAAGCGTGGACCAGGGGGGACTATAGAATGTGTTTGTACGATATGGGTATCAAATTAAAGGTATTAATGAGGGTTTTAAAAGGGAGTGGCCCTTAGTTGTATATGTGAAGGCGTTTTCGAGATATCGACCAAAATGTGGACCAGGGTGATCCAGAACATCATCTGTCGGGTACCGCTAATTTATTTATATATGTAATACCACGAACAGTATTCATCCAAGATTCCAAGGGCTTTTGATTTCGCCCTGCAAAACTTTTTCATTTTCTTCTACTTAATATAGTAGGTGTCACACCCATTTTACCAAGTTTTTTTGTAAAGTTATATTTTGCGTCAATAGACCAATACAATTACCATGTTTCATCCCTTTTTTCGTATTTGGTATATAATTATGGCATTTTTTCATTTTTCGTAATTTTCGATATCGAAAAAGTGGGCGTGGTCATAGTCGGATTTTGGCCATTTTTTACACCAATACAAAGTGAGTTCAGATAAGTACGTGAACTGAGTTTAGTAAAGATATATCGATTTTTGCTCAAGTTATCGTGTTAACGGCCGAGCGGAAGGACAGACGGTCGACTGTGTATAAAAACTGGGCGTGGCTTCAACCGATTTCGCCCTTTTTCACAGAAAACAGTTATCGTCCTAGAATCTAAGCCTCTACCAAATTTCACAAGGATTGGTAAATTTTTGTTCGACTTATGGCATTAAAAGTATCCTAGACATATTAAATGAAAAAGGGCGGAGCCACGCCCATTTTGAAATTTTCTTTTATTTTTGTATTTTGTTGCAACATATCATTACTGGAGTTGAATGTTGACATAATTTACTTATATACTGTAAAGATATTAACTTTTCTTTTAAAATTTGAATTAAAAAAAAATTTTTAAAAAGTGGGCGTGGTCGTTCTCCGATTTTGCTAATTTTTATTAAGCAGACATATAGTAATAAGGAGTAACGTTCCTGCCAAATTTCATTATGATATCTTCAACGACTGCCAAATTACAGCTTGCAAAACTTCTAAATTACCTTCTTTTAAAAGTGGGCGGTGCCACGCCCATTGTCCAAAATTTTACTAGTTTTCTATTCTGCGTCATAAGTTCAACTCACCTACCAAGTTTCATCGCTTAATCCGTATTTGGTAATGAATTATCGCACTTTTTCGATTTTTCGAAATTTTCGATATCGAAAAAGTGGGCGTGGTTATTGTCCGATAGCGTTCATTTTAAATAGCGATCTGAGATGAGTGCCCAGGAACCTACATACCAAATTTCATCAAGATACCTCAAAATTTACTCAAGTTATCGTGTTAACGACAGACGGACGGACGGACGGACATGGCTCAATCGAATTTTTTTTCGATACTGATGATTTTGATATATGGAAGTCTATATCTATCTGGATTCCTTTATACCTGTACAACCAACCGTTATCCAATCAAAGTTAATATACTCTGTGAGCTCTGCTCAACTGAGTATAACAAGTATACCCTATCGAACCTTTGTTATATGCCTACAGATTTTAATGTGCAGGTAGAGTGGTATTTTTTTTCGCCACTTCCCATGGAAATGGAGCAGTAGATGGAGTTGGCGCCGTTGTGAAGAGGTCGGCATTGAGTTAAGTACGGCAACGTAAGGCTGATATCAATAATGCTGTAGATTTGATGTTGACTGCTAGAAAGAAGAAGACGTTGAAGCTAACAGAATCATGCTTGACCGAAGATGGAACGATGTACTCGCTATTAACAAGGTTCAGTCACACAATTTCTTCAAAAGATGTAATCAAGAGGACATTTCTGTGGGACTTACATTCAAGTCAAAACTTACTAGTCTTAAAGTATTTAAACTTAACGTAAACAAAATTTATTCCAGCGACGATGAAGGTTCATGGAACGAGTCCGAATCTGAACCTTTGGCATCTATAAATTATGGGTAAATTAGCTTTCAAAGTACTTTCAGTTCGAACGTGTCCCACCCGTGACACTACAATTTTGAATTATTATTGTAAAAGTAGAAACTGAAAGTAAGCTATTTTTGTGTTATTATATTCCACATATGTCAGTGCAAATGGAGATATTTAAATAAAATTATTTGCTTTTATAAATTCGCAGAGTTTAACTAATACTTTATGTGACTAGAGAATAGCTTCTTTTTCTGTCCCACCCGTGACAATTTTTAAAATTTAATTTTTTCCAAATACGTTGTAATATTACGGTTCCGTTTTTGATTGGTCCATTAAACAAATTGACTATATTGTTACGAATATTAGCAACACTAAGGGGTACTGCCATCTCTAGGCCGATGCTAAGCAGTGACGTGAATTCACATCAATAATTCAATCATTATGTCTACACATATGTACGTACACGCAGCGGAGAAGCAATGCACAAACACATGCATATATCTGAGATACTCCTGAAAGTATGCAATGAGAGAAGCTACAAAATCGTGCAATTGTAGTTACAGCTGAGAAATTTGAGAGCTGATGGCAACTAGTAGATTCTGGAAATGGAAGCCCTAGAAGATGCGAATGTTGAAATCAGAGAGTATAAAAGGCAGCAAATGTAGAGGCGCTGGAATTCAGTTTGATTTGAGCTATCAAGCAGTTATTGATTAAGCACGAAATCTGTCGGGCAATAGTAGAATTTCATTTGAGCTATCAATCAATTTGGTTGTTAAGCAAGCTAGTTGCAAAGTATAAGTGTTATTGTGAAGTACTTTAATAAAGGCCATTTTTCCATTATTCAATATTGGAGTTATTTATTCAACAGTTTAGTGATTCGAACTTAGCAGAAGATTGCAAATAAGAAGATTTGCAGTAAAATCGTTACAATATGTTTTGCCATTTACGCACCTTTGTGTCAACCCTTCACCCCAAATTACATTTACTTGCTACCAAATTGTTGAGCTTCAGACCCAACCTTTTACAAATGTCTGCTTCAGAGAGACAATTGACATCTATATCTCTCCGAATATGGCTTCATGCTTGTTCGAGTTTAGTTGTTCCAAAACAGATCGAAGTATTGGACCTTTGGAGAAAGTGTGATCTTCGGTAATAGTCTAGTGAGGGGTCGACTGCTAATACGCTACCAAAAATATCGAGAGAGATGTCAAACGACGCGTCTTGACATCCGTATTAATAATCCGAAGGCGTAAAATAAAAATTTTAACTCGTTCAAAAGATATTAACGAAAAACCGAAAAAATACCCGTGGGTACCTCCGAAACCGAGGTGGGATCTATAGTATTTTTGCGCAGAACACCTTTCTGTGTTGGCGGCCTTCGGCCGCGCTTATAAAAAATAACACTGGGCTACTCCATGCCAAGTCCTGGTGTGGGTACAAACACAACAACAACCACATGAAAATCGCCAACTTCAAATGCAAATATCTCCGGACAGGATTATTGTTCTCGAGATTAATACGCGTCTTTTGACACCTCCCTCGATATTTTTGGTAGCGTATTAGCAGTCGACCCCTCAACTAGACTTTTACCGTGATCTTCATTTTTAGGTGGCGGCTTAACCACAGCCACTAAATGGTGCAGAATATAAACCATGACGGAAGCATACATTTCGCCATGATATAAATATCGCGGTGCTAAGCCCGACTGTGATGGCAATTATTTGATTTGTGTGATTTACAGGAAAATTAGTAAAATTGTATGAATTCACAATGTTGTTGTTGTTGTTGTTGTAGCGATAAGGTTGCTCCCCGAAGGCTTTGGGGAGTGTTATCGATGTGATGGTCCTTTGCCGGATACAGATCCGGTACGCTCCGGTACCACAGCACCATTATGGTGCTAGCCCGACCATCTCGGGAACGATTTATGTGGCCACATTAAACCTTCAGGCCATCCCCTCCCTCCCCACCCCCAAGTTCCATGTGGAGCTTGGGGTCGCCAGAGCCTCGTCTGTTAGTGAAACAGGATTCGCCGCGGATAGGTGAGGTTGACAATTGGGCTTGGAGAAGCTATATATTGCGCTGGCAACCTTAAGGGTTGCGCTACACACCCCTTGAATCTGGTATTTTAGTCGCCTCTTACGACAGGCATAGCTATCGCGTGTATATTCTGACCCCCTTACCCTCTGGGGGCATGAATTCACAATAGTTATAATGTAACTAATTCACAATAGTTAGTACTCACACCATTTTTTGTGGAACGTAATTGTATAACATCCACAATTCCTCTTAGTGTATATGACTCAAATCTGGCAGCACAAGCAAGAACATCATACCAATCGAATGCAACCATGTAAATTTATGATAGCAAATGTAGAAGTCTAGCGGAATGTGAAATATGCGTGAAAAGCTGTGATTTTAACCGATTTGATAAAGAAAAAATATAAAATTGGTAATTGTATTAAATATATTTCAATTTGCTTACTTAATTAAGTTTAAGTCAAAACGCACCTGTAATATATATGTGTATATAATTGTAATCAATGTGCTTTATCAATGAAATGTGCTTAGTACGCGTATGGCGTAATGACCTCGAATGAACCGAAGTTGAGCGACCCATCAAGAACATCATCAATGGGGTGCAAAAAGCAATTCAAGGGAGAGGAGTAAGAAAACTGCGGAATTAATCAGTTGCTTATAGATTAGAAACGATTCTTATGCTTTGCATATGCTCGTCTAAACTTTGACTTTCCACGTCATGCAATAATTAGAACACTAAGTACTTAAATAGAATATAAAATTGAACAGCTGTGGCATTGTATGTCCGATATGGGCGCAAGTGGTTTCAAAACCGAAGGTAATAAGCGGAAAAGGCTATCATATTTTTTATATTTCTTTGTTATAATTTTGCTTCTCCATTACATTTGTAGATAACAAAGTATCTGTAGCAGCAACAATTTTACATAATATTACTGGAAGCGGCAATGGTACAAGTGCTGTTGGTACAATAACAACAAATACAACAGCAGCGGCCAATATGAGCATTGAATCGTGTTTGGTATGTGGTGATCGTGCATCGGGTGAGTACAAAGGGGAATAGAAATATGTGTAATGTAGACCTTTTATAATTGAATACATTATAATGAACAAATGAATGTGTTCTTTCTTGCAGGCCGACATTATGGCGCTATATCTTGCGAAGGCTGTAAAGGTTTCTTCAAGCGTTCCATACGCAAACAATTGGGATATCAATGTCGTGGTTCTATGAATTGTGAAGTTACCAAACATCATCGAAATCGCTGTCAATTTTGTCGTCTACAAAAATGTTTAGCCAGCGGAATGCGAAGTGATTGTACATACTTTTCATATACTTCGCAACACATTTTTACCCCACCCTTTATATAGACATCGTTGCTAACAAAAGCAAAATGTACTATTCAGGTCAATTTAAGGTCACGTAATGCAACATGCGGCAATCGTAAGATGGTTTTCACATGCAAAACTTTGGAAACCGCTTGCATGAGAAGTTGTCCAAAATTTTAAGGAGTGATGCTGAGGAGACAGGTCTTGACTGGATTAGAAATCATTGAAGTACCACACATATACAGGATTTGTATACTGTGTTTGACCTTGATGCATAGGCTTTTTAAGGGAACCAGTTTTTCCTAGCTGGGTTATTATCAGTCATGTTGTAGGGGGATTTAGAGTGCTGTTAAACTTTAAAATAAAAATAATTGCTTTATATTATTACAACT
>JARSSU010048893.1:0-84840 GCA_029619165.1 Eurosta solidaginis
TTTTTCGCCCTCTTATGTAAAAGTCGACTGTAAAAACACTCGGAAATTAATATTTAAAAAGAAGTAACAAAAGATAGGTTGGAAGATTTATTGTGTAAATGCGCTCAAAAAACAAGCTTATTCAAAGTTTTGGAATATTTTCATTTCTGTTTTGAACACATTTTTGTTTGATGCCGAATTAACCTTTTTGTATGAAATAAAACAAACTGTAAGCATTCTATAAAATACTCTTTATTTAAAATTGCTACAGTGAACAACGTTTTAAAAGCCATCATTACAGATGCTGTGCATAATGGAAAAACGTTTTAACTGCTGTCGGGCTTGGGATATGAACGTTTTAGTGGTTGCGCAAGGTTGCTCAAATGCGAACGAGGCGATACAGTGTACACAGATGGTTCCGAAGTAGGGAAGGAGTAGGGTCTGCGGTTATACTGTGCTGATCCGGAAATAAACAGATCCTACAAGCTGCCAGCATCACTGTAGCGTTTTCCAAGTACACTGGAAGAGAATAGCTTCAGCTGGAGTCGTGTTTCAATTTTATACTGTCAAGTTACAGCAAGCAGCAATTAAGGCAATAATCTCGCATCTTAAGTGTGTTACAGATAAGGAGTCTCTGGAAAGATAGAGACAGGAAGAAGCATACATCAATAATGGGTCCCAAGGCATATGGGAATTGAATGGAATGAAAAAGCAGATGACTATCAAAATATGGCGCATCCCTTGAAGATTCCAATTAGATTGGGCGAGATTAAGAGAAGCACGTGTACGGCGTGGGTTCAAGCGCGGGGCTACTGTAAAGTGTCGAAGATTATGTGTGTGGGGTCTTACAACCTTAGACTAACAATGTTGCTTCTATCATTAAATAGAGAGGACTGTAAACTCATAACGGGTATTTTGAGTAGGACACTGCCGTTCTGGCGTCACATGCCTTTAAATTAGGCTTGGTTAGTGATAGCAGATGTAGGACAGTGCGGTTCAACCTAAAAAACTAACTAACCGACACATATCTGTGGCATATTGCAACTAGATTGGGAAGAAAAAGCGGCTGAGCTAGCTAAAGGAGCAAGCGCGTGCACTGCATTAGTGTCGAAGATCCTGTCCAGATCTTGCAGGCTAGACTAACAAAGTTAGTCTTATCATTAAAAAGAGAGGACTGTACGCTCATGATGGATCTTGGACAGGACACCGCTTCTGCGCGGCACATACTTTTAAATTAGAACACGTCAGTGATGGCAGATTAGAAAGTGCTGGTTGTTTTCGTACCATGTACTGGCCAGGCTAGGACTGCGATCTCAAAGTTGCTAACCTCCTATGAATTTTTGAATTATATCAACAGAAGCGCCACGTACACTCAGAAAAAAATTTCTCCCGATTGAAAAAAAATGGAATGAAATGGCACTTAAGAAATTTTTTCCTCATTCGCATGGCCAAATTTCTTCAAAATGTTGTTTTAAAGAAATTTTGGCCATGCGAAGAGGAAAAAGTTACTTAAGTGCCATTTCATCCAAGTTTTTTCTGAGTGTACCCCACTTAACCCTACAGTTTCATGAAAATCTATGCACAAATTGCCAAACCGTAATGTTTGAGGGCTACAACTGCCATTACAACTAAAATAAAATTTAACGCAAATTTTTTGTACAAATACGTAATGATTTTATTTTATTTGAATTCTTTACATACATAGTTACGCTTCACAAATACCTATATGTTTTTTTGTAATGTGGTTGTAAGATTTGTAAGTGAATGTAAGATTTTGGGAAAATTGTCCTTATCCATGCCAAATATTTATTTTACTGCAAATACAAATACATATGTATATATATGTGCATATGTATAACTTTTTTCGACATTTTATATATGTAAATAGCTGAATAAATCGGAACTCTCGTAACTCGTATTATCATCATATAAATGTATGTAACTTTGCTTGTATTTATATTTGTATTATAACGGATATACAATTTAGCTTCATCGTATTTATAATATTTTATTACACATAGAATTAAAAATCAACATTAAAAAGATAATAATAAAATTAAAAGCATTTCATTTATTTTAACTTAAATTGTTAGTACAAAATTTGCATATACTTTTAATATGTACGTATGTATAAAGTGTATAATCGTGCTTTACTTGCTGTCGGCTTAAATATATTTTTATTTTATAAAATTAATGTAAATAAAAAAAAATACGATTTTTTCATTCGCTTTCTTTTTTGTTTCTTTCTTTTAAGGTAGCAATAAAAATAGCATTATTACTTGACAAAGGCTTCTTTTTTCTTGTATACATTAGTAAATATGTGGATTTTAATTTATAGTTATTATATTTTGTATGAGTGGTGCGGGTGCTTTAAGATAAATTATATATATATTGGATATTTGTATTATATACTCTCCTTATTGTTGTGGGTTGTGTTGTTTTATGCTTGTGCGGAGAGCGTTGTGTGCTCGTTCCTTTGTGGAAGGAATTTATTGGGTTTGTTGTTGTATTTCAATCTTTTCCACTGTCATGTCTGGATTCATAGCTGTTGCCTCCTGTTTAACAAAAGTAATGCAAAATTATATTTTTTAAAGTAATTAAATAAAAAAAATTTTAAACCTGAATTGCCTCAGCCAATGCTTTGTCATGATCAATTGGATCGCCATCGGACTGTATGGTGATCTTTTGTTCCACTCGTGTTTCCACTATGCCATCACGTTCGGTTTTGTACTGTAACGAAAGATTTATGAAATTAAGAAAACATAATGGGATTGATTTTACGCAAGAGAAACGCTTCTCTTAATGTAGCCAAGTATTTTTCCAAAAAATAAAATTTGTTTTGGTGAAGAAAATTTTAGGAAAAACTTAATTGTGTAACTATCAAGACCGTGGATTTGTAGCCAAGATCCACAACGTTGCAGTTGAAAGCTCTTATTCACTGAGCTAACACATACATATAAATATTGTGAGACATTTTTAATCAAGTATTATTGATTGGAAAACAAAATAATAATAAACAAATGTTTCCTCAAATTTATGAAAACGAACAGCAAATAACAAATTCTTTCTCATTTCCAGAGCTGGGTAAATGCAATTCCATTACCTTCCTCAGTAATTGGAAAAGGAATCAATTCCTTTTCTCCACAGCAAATGATTTGATTAAATTTTAATTCCTCAAAAAAAAATACCAAAAGTTATTTCGTTTTTTGAAGCTCAAGTATAAATAATTTTTTGTTAGTTACTGAAAAAAAAACACTTTGCGCAAATGTAACTTTTGTTTTAGTACTTTCGAAAGGAATTGAAAATGTAATTGCAACTTGTTTCAATAACATTACAAGGAATGACAAAGTACTTTCGAATTTCCTATTCCATTCCCCAAAGGATTGTGAATGTAAATAAAAACTACAAGTTAATTTGCGTATAAAAACTTACTACGGCTGATGTGGGTGACCCTTCGGATCTCACTTTTCATTATTTTATCAATTTTTTTTTGTGAGTGGTAACGAAAGGCATTTAGAAACCTCAAGGAATATAAAATCAGTAACATCTTCATTTTTCCAGCTAAGTAATGGCGTCCTCTACCCTCTTCTCTTAAAGGAGGGTTGATATATGTATACAGCGCACCAAAGATTGAAAATGCTATTCTATTCTGTGGTTTTTCTGTTTGCTATTCGAAATAGTTCCAAAAATCATCCCGAAGAGGTTGATAAGCGCAATAAAAAGCTTAGTAGCTTCAAAGCTTCCGCAACCCAATTGTCAACCTCTCCTATGCGAGGGGAATTCTGTTACAAATATGAATGTATCATACACATATTTAGCAGGCGAGGTTCTGGCGACCCCAAGTTCCTCTTGGAACTAGGGGGTCGGTGTGCGGATGGCTTAGAAGGTTTAATGTGGTCATATAAATCGTTCTCGGTCCGGTAAAGGACCGTCAACATCGATAACACTCCTCAAAGCCTTCGGGGAGTGTCTTTATCGTTAATACAACAACAACATAGAGTGCTCAAAATCATTCCGAAATAGTCCCGAAGTGATCCCAAAATGAGCCATAAATAGTTCCCAAGTGAACACAAAATAGCACCTAAAATTACCCGAAATTACCACCAAATTTGTCCACCAAAAAATACAAATTTTTGTTTAATAAACTAATATATATATTGAGTCCTCTCGTCCTCTCTTTTTGAATATCTCTGATTTAAAGCTTTAGATCATGTGTCTCTAAAAATTCAAAGTGATTGCCCTTTCGCATACGCAATGGGAGCACAATTGTGCTATGGAATGCAGATATTTTTCCAACTCTCATTGCTCGGCAAGATGTAGGGTAAATATATACCATTGACATCAGTAATTCGGACCAGTTCCTCCACTTGTGCAATTCCTTATAAGGATCCCATAGACAAGAAATAGGCCTTACAGTTTTGTTGTGTGCTTGAAGTGCTACTTCGGGCGACTCGATATCTCAACTACGAAAAAAATTTCTACAGGGCATGTAAAATGTGCGAAAACTATGAGAAGACGGTCGAAACAAATCCGAGCCACTCTGGCTAGTAGAGGGTACTAATACCGAAGAGTATTGGATTCTTATCTGGAAAAGGACTGACATCATAGGTCCCCCTTACCTTAATCTTGGGGGATTGCTTTTGCTGTTACTATTATTATAATTCAGTGTGCTTGCATGCGGCTCAGCTGTGGTGGCACATTATAGACATACGGAATTTGTAAACGAGCTGAAATCCTGCTTGCAATATATTAATTTTAACTCACTGTAATAGTTTCCACAGTTCGCGTTTTGCTGCTCAAAGTTTGTGTTGAAACAATTTCACCATGTCCCGAATATCCAGGTGTATCTTCGCCCAATATAACGCGCGTCTGTTCAACATTGGGTCCTGTGGTGGTCGTGCTGCTTCCGATTAAAGGCGAAGGCTGTGGTAAATGCAATAAAAATGTTAGTTTAACTCCAAATAGGTTGTAAAAGTTTTAAGTAAATGAAAAATGCTTTGAAAAGAAACATATTTCAAACTAGGGGATGCTTTGTGTTTCAATGCACGATTGCTAATTTTAACTTGATGCTAACTAATAATATAATAACTGCTAAATATGCATAGTGTAAAAACGTATAAGTACTTAATTATGAATAGAATTTATTTGTAAGTGTGCATGAAAGATAATAAAATTTTATTGTTGGCACAAACCTTGTAGCTTGTCGAGGTACGCACCACACTTGACCCATCATCAGGGCCATCGATGGGCGTGCCCGAATCGCCAGAGCTAGTCGATGAGACACTATTGCCACGGTCTCGGTACTATAGTTTACGATTATCATGTTCGGTTTTGGACATTTTTTTAGTATTATATTGCAAACACATTCCAAAGACAGGTTGGTTCATTAGTATCATATCATACAATGGGACAATTAATGCATTTACGATTACGGCAAACAACATAGACGATTTAAGATGTAGCGAAGTATAAATAAATATGATTCAAAATAAAGAAAAGTTGTGTAATAAAAATAGTTTAACAAAACTAAAATAAATAATACATGCATTTAAATTAATAAATTTTTAATTTGAATATATTGAAAAATTTTCAGGGCGCTCTTTTCGCAGTTTATATTGCGTACCATTCTTCGAACCATTCTTACCTGATCCCCGCTAGTTACTGTCGCCGTGGTCTTAACTTCTTGTGTAACGACTCGCTGTTCCTGTTTATTGGGATCATGAGTTCGCGTCGTCGCCACTGTTTTCTCTTCGAGTTGTTCGGTTTTCGCTTCTTGCCCAAATCTTCATGGGTTGTGGCTGTGCGGGTGGTTACAGCTGTGGCGGTAACATAGGCACCTGCACCGCTCACATCTGCATCGGCCTGATTAGTAAATTACGTAAACATAAGAAGGCAACATAGGAAATGCAAGCAAACAAGTATTGAAATGAATTTAAAATAAAAAGTTCGGTTTTTGCGTATAAAAATAAAACGTTCATAAATGCGAATTTGGCTAGTTATGAGTTATACTAAAAGCAATGCACTTATGCATTATATGTAACTCCAGTGGGCATTAGTATAAATGAATCAAAAATTTTCATTGACTTTGAATTAAAATACAAAATACTCGATTCCTTAAATATCTACGGAAGTTGATGGAAATCTTCATATTATAGGGTACAATAACTGTGAAAAAGGAAGGACCGAAGTATGAACCGTTTGCTTTTTCTTCCTTGAGATTATTTTCTATAAATACCCAGCAGGATAAGAAGCTAATTACAAGTTTGGTTACCAATAAACTAACGTGTTTCTTCGAAAAAAGCTACCTGCTTCCACTCCATAAAAATACTAAAAATGCCTGAAAACGAAGAAAAGATGGGATTGACTTTGCGCCATAGAAACGCTTCCCTTATGACCCTATTATAGTTTACAACTCAACGTAGTTGGATTGTGGTTAAAACAACTCAATAAGACAACTCAACTCCTGTTTGGTATTATGAATTATAATTTATTTCAGTTGAGGTTAAATTGATGTTGCCAACCTAAAAAAGTGATCATTGAACAGATAAAGGAACATCTGATAAATTATTGGCGGAAATTTAAGCATTTGCAAAAGTTATTTTATTATTAATAGAAAAATGGATATTAGCTTGGATTTATTTTATAACGACGAAAATATTAGTGAAACAAATTTTCATGTCGCGAATAAGGAAAAAATTCGCGTGATCACTACAATCCCTTGGAACTACCAAGCCGCAAATAAAAAAACGTTTAAGTAACAATTGATAAGCTTCCAATGAAGTTATTTTGCAGGTTTGTAAGTTATTTTCGGTTAAGTAAGGAAGCATTTTGCTCCTTACAAAAGAAAATGAAGGACTACTAGAGATCAATTGTCAGATTTTGATGTCTTTAACAACTACACCCACAAAAAGTTGTTACACTGGGCAACTTCAACCGACATTTTTATTTGACAGGTTGAGCTGTAATCTGTAAAACCAAATTGAACAAGTAAGGAAGGCTAAGTTCGGGTGTAACCGAACATTACATACTCAGTTGAGAGCTGTGGAGACAAAGTAAGGGAAATCACCATGTTGTAAAAGGAACCTAGGGTAACCCTGGAATGTGTTTGTATGACATGTGTATGAAATGGAAGGTATTAAAGAGTATTTTAAGAGAAGTGGGCCAAAGATCTATAGATGGACGCCATTTAGGGATATCGCCATAAAGGTGGACCAGGCCTGACTCGAGAATTTGTTTGTACGATATGGGTATCAAATGAAATGTGTTAATGATAATTTTAAAAGGAAGTGGGCCTAAGTTCTATAGGTGGACGTCTTTTCGAGATATCGCCATAAAGGTGGTCCAGAGGTGACTCTAGAATTTATTTTGTACGATATGGGTATCAAATAAAAGGTATTAATGAGTATTTTAAAAGAGCGTGGGCCTAAGTTCTATGGATGTACGCCTTTTCGTGATATCGCCATAAAGATGGACCAGGGATGACTCTAGAATTTGTTTGTACGATATGAGTATCAAATGAAAGGTGTTAATGAGTATTTTAAGAGGGCGTGGGCCTTAGTTCTATATGTGGACGCCTTTTCGAGATATCGCCATAAAAGTGGACCAGGGGTGACTCTAGAATTTGTTTGTACTATATGGGTATCAAATGAAAGGTGTTAATGAGTATTTTAAAAGGGAGTGGGCCTAAGTTCTATAGGTGGACGCATTTCGGAATATCGTTATAAAAGTGGACCTGGGTTGACTCTAGAATGCGTTTGTACAATATGGGTGTAAAACGAAAAGTGTAATAAGTGTTTTAAAAGGGAGTGGGCCTTTGTTCTATGGGTGGACGCCTTTTCGGGATATCGCCATAAACGTGGACCAGGGGTGACTCTAGAATGCGTTTTTACAATATGGGTACCAAATGAAAGGTGCTAATGAGTATTTTAAAAGGGCGTGGGTCTTAGTTCTATAGGTGGACGCCTTTTCGAGATATCTCCATAAAGGTAGACCAGGGGTGACTCCAGAATTTGTTTGTACGATATGGGTATCAAATGAAAGGTGTTAATGAGTATTTTAAAAGGGAGTGGGCCTTAGTTCTATAGGTGGCCGCCTTTTCGAGATATCGCCATAAAGGTGGACCAGGGGTGACTCTAGAATTTGTTTGTACGATATGGGTGTCAAATGAAAGGTGTTAATGAGTATTTTAAAAGGGCGTGGGCCTTAGTTCTATAGGTGGACGCCTTTTCGAGATATCGACATGAAGGTGGACCAGGGGTGACTCTAGAATTTGTTTGTACGATATTGGTATCAAATGAAAGGTGTTAATGAGTATTTTAAAAAGGAGTGGGCCTTAGTTCTATATGTGGACGCCTTTTCGAGATATCGCCATAAACGTGGACCAGTGGTGACTCTACAATGTGTTTGTACGATATGGGTATCAAATTAAAGGTATTAATGAGGATTTTAAAAGGGAGTGGCCCTTAGTTGTATATGTGAAGGCGTTTTCGAGATATCTACCAAAATGTGGACCAGGGTGATCCAGAACATCATCTGTCGGGTACCGCTAATTTATTTATATATGTAATACACGTACAGTATTCCTTCCAAGATTCCAAGGGCTTTTGATTTCGCCCTGCAAAACTTTTTCATTTTCTTCTACTTAATATGGTAGGTGTCACACCCATTTTACCAAGTTTTTTCTAAAATTTTTTTAAAGTGGGCGTGGTCGTTCTCCGATTTTGCTGATTTTTATTAAGCAGACTTAAAGTAATAAGAGTAACGTTCCTGCCAATTTTCATCATGATATCTTCAACGACTGCCAAATTACAGCTTGCAAAACTTCTAAATTACCTTCATTTAAAAGTGGGCGGTGGGCACGCCCATTGTCCAAAATTTTACTAGTTTTCTATTCTGCGTCATAAGCTCAACTCACCTACCAAGTTTCATCGCTTAATGCGTATTTGGTAATGAATTATCGCACTTTTTCGATTTTTCGAAATTTTCGATATCGAAAAAGTGGGCGTGGTTATTGTCCGATATCGTTCATTTTAAATAGCGATCTGAGATGAGTGCCCAGGAACCTACGTACCGAAGTTCATCAAGATACCTCAAAATTTACTCAAGTTATCGTGTTAACGGACAGACGGACGGACGGACGGACGGATATGGCTCAATCGAATTTTTTTTCGATACTGATGATTTTGATATATGGAAGTCTATATCTATCTCGATTCCTTTATACCTGTACAACCAACCGTTATGCAATCAAAGTTAATATACTCTGTGAGCTCTGCTCAACTGAGTATAAAAATTTCAACTGAAAGATGTTTCAGTTGTAAACGGTAATAGGGGCATTAATCTATACAACTAATTTTCTCATAAACTAAGATGTTATTTTTCTTTGGCTATAGGAATAATTTTCTTAAAAATAGAGAATCTTATATGAAAAAAATTCAATTATTTAACTGTCGCTGTCATGGATTTCTAGTCGAGGTCAGTATTCTTATTCACTGAGCTAACTCGTTCATGTAAATAATGTAATTTGGCTGAAAAAAAAGGAAATGAAATAAAACTTTTTCTCAAAGAAATGAAAAGTTTTATACAAAACTAAAAAATTCTTACTAATTTCATTGAAATTTTTCTAAATTTTTTTCAGGAAATGTTTTTTCTCCAAATTAGGTAATTGTTTCTTTTGAGTATTTGTATGGCAATGTGCGAAAAATAGTCAAAGGTGGTTATTTTTATATAACTCGTCAGTTGACTACTAGCTACCTAATTTAAGGCGAAAAATAAGCTAGGCTGTGACCAACTGTTAAACTCAACTGTTATAATAAAAAACATTCCCTATCTGCATTACACATGTACTTTTCATCCAACTAAAAGCCAACCTAAGATTTGTAGGACTATTTGACTATGAGACAAGTTCCTTTCAATTCGTTTATGAATATTTAAAAGAATATTTTCGTAGAATAACTTAGACCTGAAAAGGAATATGATATGAAAAATAGGCCTTCAAGCGCATTTCTGAAAAAATTGGATCGAAGATATGCCATCTTATGGCAACCATCAGTGTTTTAGATAGTGAACCCATGTGTAACTTGCCAAACAACACAAACAACATATTTTTTACCATATACATACGTTGTTTCTCGTAATATTAGTAAAGATCATTTGAATAAGGTTCTGATACTTGTCTAAATTTACGAGCGGAGTAGCCTTGGGTATTGACATTCATAAGGGTACATACACGATTAAGAATAGGGATAAGAATAGAAATAGTGATATAAATAGGGACAGGGAAAGAAATAGGGATAGAGATAGGTATTGGGATTGTGATAAGAACAGGGTTGGGTAATAGGTAACAGCTAGTGATAAACATAAAGAAGTGTGCCTAGTTCACCTCGTATAACAAATTATATAAAAATTTCCTTATCTACACAGAAGTGTCCAACGGACACGCTTTACATTTATTTAAAAATGACGTGGCAGTAGATTTGACATCGTTTATTATATAGCCAAATACACATAAATGTATCCTCTCTGAAACTAGCAGAAAAGGAGTTGCGGGGAAACCCCCTTTTTAACGCTTTTTTTTAACTCAATTTATGGTAGATCTCATAACGTATGAAAAAAATATGCTTAAAAATTTGGAAATAAGTAATACATTAGAATAATATCTATGAAACTCTAATCCACTTTAAATGTTTTTGTAATTTCTTTATTTCTTCCTAAAATGGAGTTGATTGACTAAGTGTGTATAATGGACAATACAGCTCAGATACGTCACAAAAATATAATGGGTGGTTAAGTCTTAACACAAATTGTAAATCCAAAAAAAAATTAAAACTTAGATAAAGTTCGGATCGGACAATATTTGACGGACGGTACCACTCCTAAATAAATAAATGCGAATGTCTAATGAAATCGGATATTTTAGTAAGGAGTTAAATGATATTTGGTTGATATTGCAACGTAGAGCTGGATTCGTTTCGATTTCTTTAAGAATCGATTTTTTCGATTCGATTCTAGAAAAAAATTGATTTAATCGATTAAATCGAACCAAACAAAGTCTATTTAAATTCTGCTTATTCTTTGTAACAATGTACTTGCTTACGTACTTAATCATTTTACACGATTTTTCCGACAAATAAAGCTGGACGGTTTCACTCTCGTTTCGTTGCCTGCCGACAAAATTGAAGCACCAAGGAATGTCACATGGGTCTTCACTTGATCCTTTCATCGGAGTGAGATAATTAGTATAGTCTTTACCGAAATGTCATACTTTTTGCGTTTTTTTCAATCTTTTATTTCAAAATGTAGGAAAGGAACCTCGGGAACATTAACCAATACACTTTCTTCTTTAATACTGATTATTACAATATGTATAATGTTCTCGCTTCGTTTACGACATTAGAATCGATCTATGTTCAGCGTCATATAAAAAGGAAGTATTTATTACATACGTAAGGTAACATGTTCTCAGTATACGTTTGCAGCTTTTTAACCAATGAGGTATACGGAACTTTCAATTGACAACATACGACAATTTGTGTCATGGTTTGCGTAGTTTCAGTTAAAAACTTTATTGAAGTATTTTCTAAGCTTACTGAAAATAAAAAGGAATGAGGAATTTAATGGACGAAATTTCATAAAAATTGCCACTTCTGTTTTCGTGTTTGCTGTTGTCTACCGAGAATCCAAGTATTGTGTAAAAGATCTGAATCCGTTATCTTCGACAATCCTAAAGGGTTGGATATCTGTGGCAATCATTCTAATCAAAGCACAATCCAGTTGTTTGTTTCGCTCATCTACAGACTGAGACTTCCTTATGTTGTTATTAGGTTCAAAAAAGATTCTATAAGTGTTTTTGATGAAGACATTTCCAGCAACGTTGGATGTAACCGCTTCAAGTGATTTAACAAATTGGTTTTATTTCCACCTGTTTTGCATTTTTGTCCGTACGATTTGCAGAATGGCCCTGCACTTGACTAAAATACTTCCAGACAACAGATCTGCGAATCTTTGGATTAGTTATAAGATTGAATTTCCCTTCAGCCACTTTCAATTGGCTTACTAGAATCTAAAACTGTGGTATTAATTTCGTACTGAACACAATATCATACCACAAAATAAATGAACACATGTTCAATATATTGCTTACCAGAAGTGCGAAGAAATTTCTTCATCTTTCTCCTTTCTCTCGAAGATACCAACACAATAAAGCTAAATTTATAATAAAATTAAAGAAAAAAAACTTTTTAAAAATAAGCTTTTATTATTGGTTAATAAAATTAACTAAAAAGTAAACAATAAATTGACTCTAAAGAAATATAACACTTTATAATTTCATTGTAAGCTTTAACGATAATTAGGCTTTTTCGTCTGCGACAAAAGAATTCTATATTGTACATAATTATATATTTTTAAAATTAAAACTTTACACCTAAATTATTAAACCGTACAGTTTATATCACAGTTCTAATTGTTCTAATAAAAAACGTGTTGAATTTTGATGGTATAATTAAGAACATTTAGGATCTCCTTTTCTTGCTATCGCAATGTAACACGCTTTTATTTTTCTTAAATTTAATTTAAATAGGAATTTTTTTAAATTTTTAGTAGGGTAAAATATTGTTTAAATTAGTTACGTAATCTTTACTTAGTTATTTGTAACGTTTCTCATTCTATCCATTTCTTTTAATGCATCAACTTACTTTTTAGTTAATTTTATTAACCAATAATAAAAGCTTATTTTTAAAAAAGTTTTTTTTCTTTAATTTTATTTCTTTCTTTAATTTTATTATATCATAATCCGAATATATTGGGGCATATTCATAATCGAAATAAAATGTGACTAAGTTAGTTGAAGCATTTTTGACAGAGAGCACATATAAAATTGTGTCAAACAGTGTTAAATAACTTAACTTTGCCTATTCCGCGTTCTGTTTACAACTACTTATTGCAGATCTCTCATATGTGGGTTAAATCTGTTTTAAAATAAAATTCCTACTTTCGCTTAGCTAAAATTCCATCGCCAAAAATCTGTAAAACAAAATCAAGTGCGCAGAAAAGTATGCAACACTTACCGATAACAGCCTAACGGCGTTAGCGTTCGTTGTATCACAGAATTTTTACACTTTGAAAATGACGGCTGTTGTTTGCAAGGTTGCATTCCTTTGAAACTTCGTTTTCACCATCTGGATTAACAAAGTCATGAGCCTGGACATTCGTGCAATTTTAGTGATGTAAATTGCATGGCGCCAGCGCCAATGCGGTGCCAGCTCAATGGTAGCTCATTGACGAAATGACCCCAATCGAATTTTTGACGCTACTTAGTAGTGAGTGCGTAGTATATTTCACTTGCACTATTGAGTGAAACGAATTTTGTTTGTCGGGCACGAGTTTGGTGTTATTGGCGCTACTGACAATGATGACACTGAGCTGATGGCGTTAGCGCTGGTAGTTCAGCTTTTGAATCAGAGAAAGAATTGATGACCCGTGCAAATTATTATGGCTTTGGCCGTGTAAATTATTATGTTGTATTTGCACCAAATAAATGCTGCGGACATAACAACCGGAGTCATTTTTGAGTTGTATATTTTAAATTTAATGCAAATTAATATGGGTGTGTTTGAGCGGCCAAATAATAACAGTAGTATTGCTAAAGTGCTGCTAAGTTGATGGAATGTCGCTAATTTCCTAGCGATGATCAATAGATTTTCAATATTTCGCTCAACGGACACGCGAAATTGCCACATCTGCTCAAATTTTCCAAGTTTTTCCATTCTTGATTTAACTTAAGCTGTTATGCCAATATTTTTCAGCCAGCTTTTTTCAAATAGGTAATTTTTCCAAAAGCAAAATAAATTACAGAAAAGATTACAGAGTTAAACAGCCTTAAAATTTCAGCTATGTTGGTTATACACAGAAATACAACAGAGGGTTGTGTATCCGCTTTTCACAAGCGTTGAGATTCACGACGCGTGATTCACCACGTCCAAATATCACAATCCACGGATAGGTACCGGCGGGTTTGCATGGGACTTAGGCTGTTATGCCATAGTAAATACAAATCTTTACCGATAACTGTGTTATCGATTAATTTATCGAATTCTAACAAAGTAATATTGCATTGTCATTGGAGTTATACATGTGTGCAAAATTTCAGCTCAATCGGACACCGGGAAGTGTATCAAATTTAACTTGCAAGATTCCATTACAGACAACAAAAGTGAAACTAAATAAAAGCTTATAAAAACAAACATTACAGAATATGTATTTCCTCAAGCATCCGTAAAGTAGATAGCGATAAAAACTTCGATGTCTAAAGAATCGAACGATTTAAAAAAAAATCGATTCTACATTTCTAAAAAAATATCGATTAAATCGATTAAGAATCGAATCGAAATCCAGCTCTATTGCAACGTTGTAACAACAAACTCAAAACTATTCAAGATGCATGCGACATACTTACATTTTCATACATTTTACTACTTTTAAGGCTTTGCTTACTTCACTTTTAGTTATAGCTGTACCATATTTCTGGGCGATTGGACAACATTTATGGTTTAAACAATAAAAAAAAATATAAATATTCAAGAGACTTGAGATCTAGCATAAGTATTGCATAACATTTATACATATACACTCATTATTTACAAATAAAACTTTTCCAAACATATGTTTTCAACTGAAAGTACTACCAAATCAGGCATTGCTATTATGTCTCAAAAAACGAATCAACTCAAACTTGGCTAAGAACTCTGTGAACTTGCAAAACTCTAACTAACTACCAATTTCAAGTATGTGAATCTGTTTGTAACTACTTTAGTTTTATGGTTTGCTAACCTTGTGTTCCTGTGTTGAAAAGGTAACCTCGCCTGTACCTAAATTGCGCACCTCTTCCTCGACATTGTGCGTCACACCACCATCGTTTTTGGTTAGCACTTGTTTTGTTGTTGTCTTTACTACAGTAGGTGTACCATATTTACCACCTTGTTTTGTTGTTGTTGTGGTGACCGTTGAACCATCTCCTTGGTTGGGGCTTGTTAAAACTATATCTTTAATTTTCTCACTACCATACTGTTGTGTCATATCATCATCGGAACTAGCTTCTGAATCGCGTCGCAACGCATTTTTACCCATATGCTTAACGCCTTCAAAGAATTGCTCGCGTGTAATTGGAACGGTCTCGGTGGTTGTGCTTACTTGAGCTTCTTTGCCAAAGTGGGACGGATCGATTTGCGCATAGTTGAGTATGAGTTTACCTGTAACTGGATCGCGTACAGCTGTAGCTGGATCAATGTCGCCTGTATTCGGATCGATGTCACCATATTCACTCTTTATACGTCCTGTCACCGGATCAATTTCGCCGGTAAGTGTCATTGTTTGTGTGACGGTGGTGCGTGCGCCGGCAAAGCGTGGATCATTTGGATCAACCTGTACAATTTCACCTGTTACTGGATCTACCATAGTATAAACATAAACAGTTTTATTGAAGAACTTGAGAATTCGACCAGAGACCGGATCGATTTCACAAGTCGCTGGATCGATTTCTTCGGGACGGCCACGCTCATCTGCCTTAGAGATGAGTAATACGCGTACAATAACAATTTTGCCAGTTCGTGGATCAACACGTCCGACTTTTGTGTAAACGTCACCGGATTCTGGATCAACTTGGGTGGTGGCATAGAGTGGTTCGCCTGTAGTTTTGTCAACCTCTCCTGTCGCAGTGTATATTTTCCCAGAGGTTGGTTCAATTTTGGTGGTATTAGGATCGAGTTTATTTTGTTTTTTAATTTCGTTCGTTTTCGTATCGAGATAACCGTAAATTGTGATAACATAACCGGTCTTTGGATCGACGCTACTAGAAATGTATTGTGTCTCTTTTGTATTTGGATCGCTAGCACCTGTTGGCATCCAAATTTGATTCGATTTAGGATCAATAACAATTTCTCTATCCTTTGCCGTACTGACTTGGGCGATTGGTGCTTTCGTTTTCGGATCGACGCGCTGTTGTACAATCCGTAAGGATATAATGCGCGCAAAATCTTTATCGGGTTTATTGTTCTTGGGATTTATTTGGTTTTTAAGCACAATTTGGCCAGTGGCTGGGTCAATTTTTATATCACGTGTAACAATTTTGCCCGATTTTGGATCAGCGAATGTGATTGTGTGTTTCACCAAATCAATTTGTCCGTATTTTGTATCAATTTTGCCAGCCTTGGGATCGAACTGGCCACCAGAGGTCTCAACGTATGCCGATTTAGGATCAATGATATTCTTTCTGGAGTCATATTTACCAGCTAAAGATGTTACCTCGACGATAGGATCAATTTGTTGTCCAACTTCAATTATACGACCTTGTGTGTTATCCAACTTGCCTGTTTTAGGATCTGTGACACCCAAAATGGTAATTTGACCGGTAGCCGGGTCGACCTTTACATTCCTGGATACCACAATTTTTCCGGTTTTGGGATCGATTGCTTTTAATTCACCTGTTCTGGTATTTATTTCGCCATATTTGGTATCAAGCAGGCCGGAATCAATATTTAATACCCCAAGAGAGCGTTCAACTTCGCCATTGATTGTATCAACTTTGCCAGTGGCCGGATCGATGCGACTCGTAATAACAATAAGTTCGACCACTGGATTCTCTTGTGGTGTAATACAAATAATTTGGCCTAAACTTTCATCTAAACGACCAGTTTGAGGATCTGCAACACCCGACACCAAATGCACATTTCGTGTTTTTGGGTCAACTTCGCCTTGGTAGATTTCATTTTTACCTGTCTTTGTATTTAAAGCCAACAACGTACCTTTTATCGGATCTAACTGACCATACTTGCTATCGATCAGCCCGGTCTCAGGATCAAGTATGCCTGTAGAGTGTTCAACAGAACCATTTTCAGCATCAATACGCTTCGTGCTCGGATCAAATTTAGACGTGATTACCATGATCTTAACACGTTTCTTTTTGGGCTTGGCAGCGGCGGCACCAGCACCGCCCAAACCAGCGCTGATATTGGTAGGTGTAACCGATGTGCTCCCTTTACCCTTACTATCACTTGCTGCGCCCGTAACGCCAACTGGTGTACTTTTACCATACCTCTCAGAAGTAGCAGCTTTTGTAGCACCAACAGATGGCTCTCTGTTATAACGTTCGGATTCGAGAAAAGCAGCAGTTGGATCGACTAATGGTTTATAACTGCCTGGAGCACCTGAAGTATAACCAACTGACTGACCTTTTGTTGGTGAATAAGAACGTTTTTGTGCGTCCGATAATGGTGAAGCTGCTGCATCAACGGCGCTACCTTGCAATTTAGCACGTGTGGTTGGTGATAAATTTCCCTCCTTTAAAAGTTTTGCGCGGCTTTTCGGTGACAATTGACCCTTATTTATTTTTTCGCGTGTACGTGGTGATAACTGTCCACTTTTTAGTTTTTCTGCGGTCTTCTTCAACGTGTCATCATGACCGGGTGCATAATTGAAGGCAATAGCGGTCTTCCTTTGATCGGCGGTTGGCGATACTTGACCATCTCCATCCTGGCCAACACGCTTACCACCTTGTGGATCTTGATCATAACGGAATCCTCCAGGTATGTAAGATTTACGCGTTGGGCTCGTTTCGCTAGTGCCCTCTGAGTACTCGTAAGGCCTAGTGTATCCTGGCTGGCGTGAGGCGCGGTTATTATCATCCTTCGCTTGATTATTGGAGCCACCATGTTCCAGTTCAGCATAAACCAACTCACCGCTCTTGCCATCCTTTTCTTTGCTTGCCTTATCCTTGCTCTTGGCATCTTTAGTTGGTGAGGCACTTTTGCTCTTGCGACCAGACGAGAACAGGCCACCACCCTGATGTATTGGAATAACGAACGCGGCAATTTGAAATATTTATTTTCACCAATTCGGCATGTTGATTCCCACCAATTTTACAAAGAAATAAAAAGAAAATAAATAAAAGGGGGGATAAATAAAAAATTTTCTAATAATAAATTAAAATACAACTTAAAACGAATGAGATACTCTGCAAAAAATACATAACTACATATTCATAATTATACTAAATTTGAACAAATGGGAGTTCCAAGCTCTACACCTCAACTTAACTCAATATTAGGAATTACGAAAACATTAACGGAGTTGGGTGGGAAAGTCATGCACTACAAACAAAAATCCAATGAAATTTTAAGTCATCTATGCATACAAATGCGGGTGAATCTTGGAACATCACTTTTAACACATCCGTTGGTACGATTTCAGTACGATCATTTTTTCGTTTGAGTTGATACGACGCGATTTTTCCCATTGTTCATCTACTTAGTTTAAATACTTACACGTGCTTTGCCAGATTTTTCCGATTTATTTGTTTCATTCGAATCATCATTGCCTGAAAAATTAAAGAATAAATATTTCCAGTTCCCAAATCCTAACTCCACTCACCATTAATACCCTCAGTGGCCGCAGTGGCAGCGCTCTTTGCTGCTTTTTCTTTTGCGGCTTTCTCTTTTGCTGTCGCCTTCTCTTTGGCTTCCTTTTCTTTCTTCTCGCGCTCCTTGCGTTCTTTCTCCTCCTTCTCCAATTGTTTCTTTTTCAATTTAGCCTCCTTTTCAGCATTAGCCTTTTGTTTGGCAAAGATTTAAAGAATTAGAATGACTATAGGAATTTAAATCACTTAAATATGTACACATATAAAATAATAAATATAAAAGCGAGACAGATTCAACCATTGTGAATGATAACTAAGTGTGATATCTTCTGCATAGACGTCAAAATTCCAAAGTGATTGGATCACCGGATTGTATTTGACTATCGCTGTCTCATTCTGTATCTCTTTCTATCACCCGCTGAAGATAGGCCCGCCATATTGAACACCCTGTCAAAAAGTAGCCATATTGAACATCCTGGTAAGCATTTGACAGATAAGATATCACACTTAATTATCATTCACAATGGATTCAACTAAATCTGCATTCATGCTACTCTTGTTCAAGCGCTGGCATGCATATATTTGGGCAATTCACAAGAGAGTCGTATTCATGTAAAGTTTCAAGAATTGAGTGTTTCCATGGTTTCTAATATAAAATTTGATTATAGAATAGCACTTATGGCGAGTAAGAGACCTTGTGAATTGCCTAGTTATACATTCAACATATATGTAGATACATTACTGTAAGTGTAAACAAATGTAAATAAAAATTGCAAAAGCCAGGCGACTGAGGAAAGCAATAGCGCCTATGTCTGGTTTCGCTTGCAAGAAATATCTACTTTCTTAAGCTCCTGATGAACATACATGTAGACATAAAAATACGTAACATATGTACGTGATATAAATATACCATTTTTGTAATCGAGTTGCATAAGATTTCCGCATATGAAATTTCGTCATCGGATCTGGCAAGTCAACGGAAACGGCTATCCATTCGATTATAAAGCAAAATACAGGGGTCCCTAGAGCACAGAAAACTCGCTCATGGCGCCTTTCTTGATATTGAAAGAACGTTTAACGATTTCCTGCCTGTGGCCATTGGTAGTGCCCTGGTTGGCCTAGGAGTCAAGGAGGCTATGGTTTCATTAACAAACTTCTGTGCAACACAGTTGTCACATCGGAGTGGGGAGGGTCCATAATCTAGTGAAAGGTGTGTAGGGGCAAGCCACAGGGGGGGTTCCTTCTCTTCTGCTCTGGGCTGTGGTAGTTAACGAGCTTTTGGCGGAGCTAGAAAGCAGTGGCTGCCGGGTGGTAGCCTATGCGAATGGCTTGGTAAGTTTCTAGACATCCTGCGCGATACTTTGCAACGCTATCAGGACTCGCTGACTAAGTGTGCTGAATGTGTGTATTGACAACTTAAAATAACAATCAGCACATATGGTGCAGTGGACTTGTTGTCTGATGGGTCGAATTTGGACAGGAAGATTAGAGGAGGGGTTTTCTGTCAGGAGGTCAATGTTAGTCGCAAGTTTGTGTTGTTTAATCGCTACAGCATCTTTCAAGCGGAGCTTGCCGCAATTAAGGATGCGGTGGATAGGGTTGAGAATTCAATAACGGATATTAAAGTCGACCTCGCTTCCGGCTGCGTCGAACTACTGTAATATTAACATCATCTGGGTACCGGGGCATAGTAATATACTTGGCAACTCTAACGCGATACTCCGAGTACGCAAGGGTACAACTGAATCGAAAATAGACCTGTGGTATGCTCCTCTGTACATGGGATGTCCAATGGGAGTCCATGCGGTAAGTTTCAACATATTGGAAACCCCTTTTGCTGCAGCTGCATGGAGTATGACGAGGTAGAATCGAAACACTTTATGCTTGACTGTCCACCTTTTGCTTGAACTAGACGAAAGTATTTCGATCTCACTATAATCTTCGAAGGACTTACTAGGGTTCTTGTGCACTCTGCCGGGTGGCTACCGTTCAACCTAACCTAATAAGTTATGAACTATTACGAGCTATGCACTATTATCGAAAAGTATGGTCCTTTTATTTCCTTTAACTCCGAATTGAAATCGAGCAGTTTTCCAGGTTCTTAGTATCTAGTTAACTCGTTTTTGGTGCTGAACAGGAGCTGCTGTTGTTGTGTTAACAGTGCCCCGCCCCATTCAATGGATGCGATCACACACATTTTCACCAAAGTCCTCTTATGGGAGTCCAAGTAAACTAGCAGTTTCAACAGGGGTAGATCATAGGGAAGTTGGTGTTGCAGGCGTCCTGGCGAAGGCGTTTACTGATTCTGTGAATACTATCAATAAATCACCTCTGCATTCAAATGCCTGTACTACAGTAAAGCAAAGTATAAATGCACCGCAAAAAAAAGTCGGGAATTAATCTGCAGTTAGTGGCAATAAGAATAATGCCATACAAGTAGATTCATATATGTATCTTCGTTCAAGCCATATGTTACAGAGGAGAAAATACATCACTGAACACATCAAAATCGATGTTTCTGCTTTAGCTCGTTTTAAGTTGGTGAGGCGCGATGCTGATATCAGCTTTTTAGTCAGGGTTTCTTGTAAAGTTCACGTGCTGTCATCTGATTATGACAAGCTCTTCGACGCTGCTCTGTGGCCCTCTAACGCCACTGTAAAGCCTTTTGTTTTTTCCCCAAAAACGGAGAAAACCCAATAGTGTCGGAGCTATATATAAATAGTAACATTCATAACATCCCAATCTGTGTTTCGGGTGCATCTCTGAGAGTCTACTTTCAAAATATTGGCGGCATGCGCACCAAATCTAAAAATTTTCTTTTATCTACGTCTCCTTTGGACTACGACGTATATGTCTTTGTTGAAACGAATACTTAATTGATGGAGAGTATTTGGTCCTAAGTTATTCCTACCTTTCCGTAAAGACAGAGACTTCGTGCCCACTGCTCAAAAGAAAGGTGGTGGAGTTTTAAATACAGTTAACAGAAGCCTGCATTCATCAAAGTTTCAACTACATCATCATAATAATGGCATTTTAACACCTACTAATGTTACGCGTTCTTATGAAATTTGCCTTATATATAATATCTTAAGTTGTAATCTGATTCAAATCAGTAATTTATTAATACTCTCTCGAAGTTACTTGATCTTATATTTGTCGACGAGAATTTAATATGTCAACTCTCTGAGTTCCTGTATGTCTATCTGATAGACATCATATACTGCCGGTTATTCATTTATATAAATTTGATGCTTTTCCTACGTCAACTGCTATAGATAATTCCTTTTTCAACTTTCGTTCAACTGATTTCGACGAGCTGAAGATTATATTACTCGAACTTAACTGGAAACAGTGTCTGTTATGATATTTTCTTATCGAGGTTGACTGGGATATTTTGCAGTATACTGCTTCGTTTTGGGCCCAGACATCATAAATTACCATGGTATTGGAGAAGTTAACTTTTGTCATCAAAAGCGTTATTGAGCTATGCCAACATGGGTTTGTGGCTGGCCGCTCGACTGTTACGAACCTAGCGTCGTTTTCTGATTTCTGCATCTCTGCATTGTAGGATGACTGTCAGGTAGATACTACATATATACAATAATTTCTCAAAGGCTTTCGATAAGTTTCACATAAAATCTTATTCTTTAAATTTGAATGTATTGCATTTCTTTCTATTATATTATCATGGTTAGAATCTTATTTATCGAATAGGTCTCTGTGCGCCGAAATTGAGGACTGCAAGTCCCAACCTTTCTTGGCAACGTCCGGAGTACCTCAGGGTAGCATTCTTGGGCCTCTTTTATTTGTGCTTTTTATTAGCGACATTGGTTCCTGCTTTAAGCTGTCTGCTTTCCTTTTATATGCAGACGATCTTAATATTTTTCGTAGAATTTATGGCCCGTTATTGATCTAGGTGTTGTCTTCGACACTTCTTTCTCTTTCGTTAACCATATCTGTTATGTCTTTCCGAAGCCTTACAGAAACATTGACTTCCTTCGTAGATATGCAAAAGACTTTAATGATCCCTATACCAGGAAGGCACTTTTTCATCACTTTTGTTCGCTTAAAACTAGAACACGCCTCATTTATCCAGAATCCTATCTATAGTGGCCACTCCGCCAGAATAGAAAGAGTTCAAAGAAAATTTATTAGATTTTGCTTATTTTCTATTAACTTTGAAGATTCAACCCTATCCTATTACTCCCGCTACAGTCTAATCTCTTGAAACCAGGAGAGCTGTACATCTACGAATGTTTGTTTATGATCTCATCACTGGCTGTTTGGATTGTTCAGTTCTCCTAGCAAAAGTTGCTTTTAATGTGCCTAAGAGGTGTCTTCGTACATTCTTACCTTTTTACTTGCGTGTTTGTAGAGCTAATTATTGTATGTTCTACCCGATTTTTCGCCCACTTACCGAATTTAATAGACGCTCAGTTAGTTTACTTATTGATTTCTCTTTGTCGAGAAATATGTTCAAGTCTACTCTGGAATTGTTAACCTTTTTATACTCAGCTGGGCGGAGCTCACAGAGTATATTAATTTTGTTCGCATAACGGTACCCAGTAACGGCATAAACTAATCGAGATAGATATAAGCTTCTATATATCAAAATGATCTGGGCGAAAAAAGAAATTAATTTAGTCATGCCCGTGTAATTTGGCATCTTCGGTTACACCCGCACTTAGCCTTCCTTATTTGTTTTCATGTAAATTACATTTATAAGTTGATTATATAGTTTTTTAATATCTAGTCTGTAAGATTCTTTTTGATCATAGACTGAATAAACTAAACTAAACTTTCATACACTATTTCGGTGCATCAACTAATTTTTGCAAAATGCAACCCGATTACAAGAAATAAGTACAGTTTATATAATATTTATATACAATAAAATACCTATGTAAATAGTTCACACAAAATAATTTTTAAGACACCCTGTAAAATTAAGTTCTTGTTACCTTACAGAAATTAAAACTAAATAGAAATGCACAACAAATAAACATTTAAATGTACAAAAGTGTTGCTAATGACCGATAACGGTTAAAATTTAGGTGCATATATGTAGATACATAAGATTTAAATACAATGAATGTATGGGTGAATGAAGGCGTGTACGGGGGTACGTGTTCTGTATAATTATTTAAAGAAAATTTTGCTGTCTTAGGCCCGGGTTTTTCGGCAGTTGGAAAAGCTAAGCTTAAACTATATTTGCTTAAACACTAGTCAAATTTAAACTACAGAGCAGTTTTTCAAACACAGTTTAAGGCAGCCTTTGGGGTAGTATTTTTTGTACGGCAACATTGGTTTTTATTATCTAGATAATTTGTAGATACGGCAACGGCTGGATTTTGTTTACCCAACAAACGTGGAAAAATATTTCTCCAGCCTTCGAGTAATATATAGTATCTAGTTTGGAGTCGGCATAAAACATATAGGTTCCGTTCCGTCAATTTGTAGGAAAAATTAAAATGAGCACGATGCAAATTGGAAGAGAAGCTCGGCCTAAAATCTCTTCGAAAGCGCCTTACATATATTTATTTATTAGTTGTGAACTTGATATCCAACATCATTCTCCAATCACTATCCATGTTTTGACAAATTTCGTAAAACTAGTAATGTTGAAAAAAATCTTCTCCAAGATGGTACCACCAAAACCAACTCCAGTTTACTTTTAGAAATTAGCACCTCGTTGGCGGCAGTAATGAAGCATGAAAGGCAATTGCCTGGGGCCATGAAGGTTTTTGGGGGCCCGGCAAGGCAAAGCAGTATTGACAGTACTCTAACTAGGATTTCATAGATACATATGTACATATTTTGCTGCTACAAAAAATTGTTTTAAAATTGAAAATCACTAGACTAAAATCATAAGCATGCAATCAAATACTCTGTGGCATAGTCATATTTGAAACAAAATGCGATTTTAAGTTAGATAAACGTTTTTGACACAATTTTATAAGCGCTATCTGTCAAAAATGCTTCAACTAACTTAAAATCACATTTTATTTCGACTATAACTATGCCCCTATCGGTTTGGTCGTATTGCTTTTTCATTTTTGTAAAAGCCAGCGACATCTGTAAATATAGGCTGATAATAAACTAGAGCGTTAATTTGAAAAAAATATTACACCTGACTTGTTTTGCGTAGACCTGCAAAAGATCGATATAAATATCGATACATCGAGTACTAGGTTCATGGTGCGATTATCGATGTTTTTTTTTCTGAATATAGGGTACTATCTTCCTATTTCTTATTCCTTTTTCTAGCGGCAGAATTACCAGCGTTGAAACTTTGGTAAGACAAATAAAACATGAGTAAATGAAATTACATACATTATGTCAGATTTGTGTTTATTTTAGATAAATACCTAACAAGTTGGTGGCTCTGAATATTGAAAAGTTCAATGTTAAAGGTACGTTATTATTTTTCATATTATATACACATATATACATGTATTCGTATATGTAGATACATACGCAACAGAAGACATCATTGAGTTGGAAGACGAAAATTGTGTTGCCAAAAAGCTACGAATTACTAAGTCAAGCATTTGGATCCATCTGGACAAAATCAGTAATACTTTTGCAATATGCCACTATTGCAAAAATGTTATAAAACAAGTGGTAATACGTCCAATTTGTTTCACCATCTAGAACGATCGCATACAACTGCAAATTTAGATTCACATAGATCGCCAAATAAGATTGATTTTATATGAAAAAAACATATGAAGATCCATCATCACGTAAAAAGGCTTTTGACAGCACCCTACTAGGGTTTAGTCACCGCAGACGGTCGACCTTTTCCCATAGTGGATAAGAAAGGGTTATGTAAATTTGTATATACCCTCGTTTCGCTGTATAAGCTACCATCGCGGACAACTTTGCAGAATGTGTTTTATGATCGTTTCGAAGTTATGAAGACAATATTACACATATTGTATATTGTACTTACATAAATGTCTGATATATACCTGATATTGTCTTTAAATTGAGTAAGCGCTTTTCACTATAAAGAAAGTTCGATATATATCGCGATATATCAATACCCTCCCTCTTAAATATCGAAAATATCAACTTATGAACAAATTTCATGACTTGAAGATGGAAGTATTGTTTCCTAACATCTGCATAGCATTAATAATATTTTGCACATTTCCAGTCAGTGTGGCTGAAGGGGAGCGTTCCTTTAGTCTATTGTCTCGCGTGAAAATTTTTTACGTTCTACTATGAGCCAAAATCGCTTGACAAGCCTTGGAACATTGGCGTTGGAGTCCACCCTTGCTCGCAGCATTAGTTTTGAATCGGTAATTTCCATATTCGCAGATCAAAAGGCACGGAAGGTTTTCCTTGGCTGATTCAAGCTCTTAAAATGTACATATTTAGAAAAAGTTAATGTAAGCAATCAAACAATGAAACTAACATTTCATTTATGTAAGTGCTCCAGTAAATCTTATTTTATATGAAATATAACTGAAAATGTGAATTGAAAAATTTATGTATGTTATGTTATTTTTTTACTGGATTCAGTTTATTTTTTAGGGTGGCCCGTGAGCGCGAACTGTCCCAGGGGCCCAGCTCGGCTCTCTGCGGCCCTGCTGAGAACGCTATTATTTTGTTGAGCCACTTTTTCGAAACAACTCTTGAGATTTTAGAGAAGTATGCTAGTTATCAAAATGGGCTTTAGTGGTACTCAAGCCCAAATCCTTGTTGGGTATATCGACGCCATTGCGAAGGAACGCAAATATCTGCCAGATCGGTTGCTTGAGATAAGCTTAAACTACAGTTAAAGTAGACTAACAACTGCAGAATAAGTTGAAGCGTACTTAAACTGGCAAACTGAGTTGAACTTGTACTGAAAAACCGGGCCTTAGTAAGACAAAGCAGCCAATGAATTTTCTAGATTTCCTAAATATGTGGCTTTAAGAAGATACTTATATTTAAGCTTATATATCATATTGAAAAAGAAGAAAATTATTTCAAGATAGTTTGGATATTTACATAACAACCGTAAGTATAAAACTTAAGACATCGATATTAAACAGAAAATCGAACATATATACTTCACAAATAACTAAAAAGCAGCCGAGCTAAGGCCTTTTGCTCGTTTCGGGCAATTTCCACCACAAATTCAGTTCGGCGCGGATCACTTTTGACACAATAGTTATATGTGTTTTTTTATTTAATCATAAGTGAGTTTTTTGGCGACCAAAAGAAAATGTTTGATTGGGCTTTGGCTAAAATTGTGTATATAAAGTTCAACATGGATGAAAAACTGTCATCCAAAACACAATGGCAAGTCGGTAGACACGGCACTGCATAGGGTGGGTATAAACATAGATAAAGCCTTGGAATACAAGGAGTACTCCTTAGGAGACTTCATAAACATTAATGGGGGCTTTCATTAATTGCAGAAAGATTACTTCACAGTGGTGGCTGTATGGGACCACAAAATCAGAGGACAGGGGCACGCCGTAGGGCGGGGTATTGTCACCTCTGCTGTGGAAGGTGTTCATCAACCAACTGATCAGGCGATTCGATGTGCCTTCCAACAATTACCTCTTTGATTGAAAAAATAAGCGTGGGCTTGCAGGCTATCAATGCTTAGCATAAAAGGAGCCCTGAAAACAAACAAGACTTGTGCTGGAATTTTGTAACTTTTTTATCGATATTCGCCGTCGCTATATAACGAATCGATAGGAATAACAATAACAACTTTTTATCGATATTCGTTAGTTTATGATCAACTATTGTCGCTAAATAACAGAAGAATATTTAAATTTTGATTAACGACATTCGCTTTTAAGCCACTTTACGGCCATTTTAACTCAATTAAATTATCACCACGTTAGCGATGTGGAAACTGAGTTTGTGAATAACAAATTTGTTATGGCAAGCGTAAAATCGTGAGTTAAAATTTGAACAAGTTTCATCTTTAAAGGTAAAAGAAATCGCCTAATGCTGGCGAAACACATAGCGTTAACAATTGCAACGAGACTGAATGCCTCGCGGTAGTTTAGGCGCGCTCATAGTAGTATAGCGTCATCAAATATTGGACAGACAGACTACCTAGCTCACTATCTGGCGCAAGGGCGCTCAAATGGCAGACGAGACGATATATGTGTGTACCGATGGTTCAAAAGTAATGGAAGGAGCAGGGTCTGCGGTATATTGCACAGATCCGGAAATACAAAAATCCTGCAAGCTGCCACATCACTGTAGTGCTTTTCAGGCGGAAGTAGTAGCCGTGACTAAAGCAGTAGAAACACATTTTACATTTATACCCAATCAGCTTTTAAGGCTATAATCTCTCATAGCACAACATTTAAAAGTGTGTTAGAGGGTAAGCAATCCCTGGAAAGAATCTCATTAGAGGAAATACACATCTTTATCGGGCATATGGGAATAGATGGAAATAAAAAAGCGGATAAGCTAGATAAATATGGCGCATCGATCGAAGCTTGTTACGTAGACGTTTCCATCAGATTGGACGATATTAAAAGAAGGCGAGAGCTGCATAATGATCGACCTAGCGGGGAAGGCGTGGAACCAAGCGTAGGCTGCTAAGTGTCGAGATCATGTCGAGACCTTGTAACCTTATTGAAAAGAGGGGATTGTATGCTCTTGATGGGTGTTCTAACTTAACATTGCCTTCTGATGTCACGTGCTTTTTAATTAGACCCTTTCCGAGTTATCGATACCAGATGAAGGAAGTGCGGGTAGAGGAGGATCGAACACGTCTTGTGCTAGAAGCAAGTAGCACAGGTCCTAGAAATCTTCTATCATTCGCCAAGAGGACAGAGTTATTTTATAACATAGGACCGGGTTTCTGATAGGATTTTTAGGTTTGTTCGTTGAGAAAACTTCTAGTAACCCTATAAACTCATTCAGTCTATGTGAGGTCCTCATGGACCAGCCAAATATAAATATGGTCTTTTGAAAATTTGCTTATGCCACGCATGTATTGATATGAATGGCTTCTAAAGCCAAATATGTCGGTTTTAATTTATTATTATTTCGAAAGTTTTAAGCGAATATTGCATGCCAAAATTGGCCACCTACGCTCATTTGTTGGATGGACTCTTTTAGTAAAACCTGCACGAAGTATAAACCAGTGGTCTTAAAACTTGAAACTGTGGTAGTGTTGGGAAGAGTGAAATCATCGTAGTGGCAGTAGTTTAGTCGTCGATTAACGAGTAACGAGGCAAGATCAAGGCACGCAGTTTTGCTCTTTCAACAAAATCGAAGCACGAAATGAAAGAAAAGCGTGAAAATTAACAGCTACTAATCCAGTTCCTAGGGATGGGACATATGTGAACACCTAGATTATCTATTGTGGATTTATTTAACATTAGGGTAGGTGTAAACTTGGTCTTAGAACAAAAATTAAAGTTGTTAAAATAACAAATTTCCATCAACTTCAGAATAACAGTGGCTATTGATATGGAAAAGACATTTGTGGCACCATGGTCATAAGAACAAAGTAGTTAGCGCCATGAGCGTAAGCTCCTGTGTAAAATTACCTGATACAGACAGACAATGAAACTTTAACAGAAAAATCAGTTAGATTGATTGAGAATCTGTCAATTCAAGAACAATAAACCTGATTTGTTGATTTTACTTGCATCATTTTTTTCGGTGAATGATTTGTGCCAAGACAATAC
Organism: Eurosta solidaginis; assembly: GCA_029619165.1. Classification (NCBI taxonomy): domain Eukaryota; kingdom Metazoa; phylum Arthropoda; class Insecta; order Diptera; family Tephritidae; genus Eurosta; species Eurosta solidaginis. The sequence goes on from JARSSU010048893.1 coordinate 29,053, forward strand.
TAAAGCCACATTATAATTTTGATGTGCATTTTAGGACGAAAATAAAAACACTTAAAGCTTATATTGGAGAATATATAACGAATAAATAAGATAAATAATTAAATAAATTAAAATATAAATACTTATATACTATAACGTACGTAAATCTCATAATTAAAAACTGAGATCTCAATTAAATATTTTTATAATAAATATATAGAATTATAAAAAAAGGCTGTTTGAAGAAGAAATTAACCTGATCTTTGCCAAGATAAGCGACGGCCGAGACAGATTCGCCGGCTGCCACATCAGCACCAGTATGGGTCGAATAATCACCTTCAAGGGAACTCTGCGAAGAGGCGGAAGCTGTACCAGTGCTCGATTCACGTTTTAACTACGATTTTGGGTTATATTGGAAGCAAATAAATTTTGTTTTTGTTTTTGTTGTATGTTGTTTATGTGTTATGTGCAATGTTTTTTTGTTAGTCATATTTTAAATTGTTAGTAATGTTAATATGTTTATGAAATTCATGAAAATTCATTGTTAAAATTGAACAATTTTGCCAGTTTTATTTGTTAATTTTTACAACAATAAAAGGGAGAGGCATTTGCGCAAAATTTTTTTTTGTTTAATTATATAAGATTTATATTTTTGAAGCACATTTTTATTTGAGTTAGTATTTGGTATTTTTGATGAAAGTTTACATAGATACGTAAGAGAATTGATGTTTTCAGTTGTTAAGTGTCGTAGAAGTGCGATATTTTTTAGTAATTCGTTACACAGTGTAATATTTTATAACATCAAAAAGTACGTTGTGATTGATTTTCGGTCATGTTTTATTGTTGTTCGTGAATCGATTAGTTTTTGTGAGTTATTAATTACAGAAAGTAAAAAAAAACGAAGAAAAAGGAAGGAAAATAATATTGTTCAGTTAAATTGGAGAAAAACAAAGTAAACAACTTGTTTTTAGAAAAAAAAATTTCACAGGAAATCGCTCTCCTAATGAGAGAATTGTAAGAGCAGATCGCAAAATTTACCTTCTCTTTTTTATCCTTCTTAAATGGACTGCGACTACGCGGTGAGTCAAAATCAGGAATGTGCTCTGGTGGATGTCCCATGGTGTGACGTTTCTGAGCATCTTTCTCCTTTTCGGCCATCGCGAGAGCTAAAAAATTTAGTATTATTAATTTACTGCTAAAGTTTCTGTTAATGTTATGCCTAAAGTGAGCCCAAGTAAGGCTACAGTAAGCTTCGATAAAATGCGGATATCAAATCTTACTAAAAACGATAAATAAGTCATAACCTTAGAAGCTAAGAGTCGCCTGAAATGGTGCTTGAATTGAGTACTAGGTGCCCTTTCCACATAAGATAAGTACTGCGGAAACTTAGTCTCTAACCCCGGGGGTGCCCGGGTATCACGGACATGACTGTAACGAAGAGGCAGACTACCTAGTCATGCAGGGTGACATAGCAGCACTCTTGTTTTCTCACAAGGGCACACTCTAGGGTGCCCATAAGTAAGGGGGATACAAAGCAGTTCGGTTTGCACTGGATTGAACGCCCAGGGCAAATACAAGCTAAATTACTCCCAGCAACGAAATTATCAGCCATTTCATATCAGCCTCCTTAATTTAAGCAGAGAGGAACTTTCACACTACTTAAACAGAACACTTTAGTATATGAAATCACCTAAGCAAATGAATTTATTCGATACACAAATCTGTCGCTTTTGTGAGCTGGAGGATGAAACGTTGATTCACATTCTCAGCGAATGCATTGCTCTGGCAAGGCAGAGACTCTCCCATCTAGGTGGCGTAACTCTTAATCCCTTCGTAATATGGAATAAAAAGGTAGATGAAGTACTTAATTATAAAAAAAGAACACAAAAGGGTTCTCATATAAATCTAACAAAAGGCGCCGGACCTCTATGCCAGGAATCGCCCGGTGAACCCCGTGCTTAACTTCAAATACCCTAAACACTAGCTGAACTTCGATCTGGATACTGGAACAGGTTAAACTCTTACCTCTCCAGATTAAGCCCCGACATACATAATTTATGTCCTGCATGTTACGTGTCCCCACATGACACCAAACATCTTTTCAGTTACAATGTGAAAACAACGCCTCTAGCACACCTTTCTCTTTCACACCCCTGTTGAAACTTCAAGTTTCTTTGGACTCCCGTGAGAGGATGTTGATGGCAATTTGTGAGTGGTCGCTCCTGTTGGATGGGGCGAAGCACTGCTATAAAAGCAACAATAGGTATTTCAATGCTTTAAAAGCCTTCACATATAGTAATAGGCTGAAAGGTCATGCACGATGGATATAAATAATGGTCGCAGTGCATCGAGGCCTAACAACAATAGTAATATTTTCTAATCCAGGGCGCTAGTTACCCTTCCAAGGCCAGAGTTCTCACTTTAAGACTTGATATCTACAATATCCACAAGAACCCCACAAAGCCCCTATAGATTTTGTAGAGGAATAAATGGGCTTTATTTAGAGCAACGCTAAACAAATCGAACAGAAACTTGTTGCTCCGAATATTTATCGAAAAGGGCCAAATTTCGAGAACCCTTTTCATAGCAACCAGTTCACAGTTAATGCTTCCTACATTAACAACATTTCAACCAACTTTCGTTGACATTGGTGATACGAAGTATTTCGAGTGTGAACACTTGTACTCGTAACTCAAGTAAATTTTATCGAAATAAATAAATTTACCCAGTATTCGTAAGTAACGAGCAAAGCTAACAGTTATCTGAATAAAAATTTATGCGAATAATGCCCAACTCTGGCAGCAGTATGTAAACGTCTGCAAACAAGTATCTCATTTGACATCATGGAGCTTCGCGGTTAATAAAAGCACACCTAGGAATCAGGAGAACGGTCCGGCCAATTCAACGTGACCACGTGGAAATCACTATCAACGAGTTTAAGGCCTTTACTATAGGTCGTAGCACAAAGATCATGAGACGACGAATAAGCAAACTAGTATGAGAAGGTCCTTTCTCAAATGGAATTAAGTCAACTGACTACCATATTGGCGTGGCCTAAAATTGAAATATTTACATACATACACACTAGACTGGACTGGATACCACATAAAAAGTTGAAAAGGACGCTGTAAGCTTATCTTGTGGGGGTAGACAACTTAATTTCCAAGCAAAACAAGTTGGAAAACAAAAATTTTAAATAACTTCTAGTTTTAATGAACTTTGGCGAGCCTAAGATATCTACACCATTTTTATACTCAGCGTGCTTTGCACTTTTGCTAACTTTAGAAATATAACGGTTGGCAGTACAGTTATAAGGGAATCAAGACATATATAGACTTCCATATATAAAAATCATCAGTCCAAATCCGTCCGTCAGTCTGTCTGTCCATCCGTTAACACGATAACTTGCGCAAATATTGAGATATCATCACCAAATTCGGTTTACCGGCTTATCTATCCATAATAGATTGGTATTGAAAATGAGCGAAATCGGATGATAACCACGCCCACTTTTTATATATATAACATTTCGGAAAATACATAAAACCTGATTATTTAGTAAATAATACACCTAAAATGTTGAAATTTGACGTGTGGACTGATATTGAGACTCTTGAGAAAAATTTGAAAAAACATTTTAAAATGGGCGTGGCACCGCCCACTTGTGGCAAAATCAATTTTACAAATAATATTAATCATAAATCAAAAGCAACCAAACCTCTTATAACAAAAATCAGCAGAGAGCTTGCCTTTACTATTGGGAATGCTTCGAAGAAAAATTAACGAAATCGATTAAGGACCAGGCCCACATTTATATAAAATTTTTAAAGTGGTCGTGGACTAACAAAAAAGCTATATCTTTGCAAAAAGTGCTTTATATAAATTGTATTTCTTTACCCAAGTGGAATTATAACAAGAAATAGGAAAGAACTAAAATGTTTACAAATGGGCGTGGCACCACCCCTTTTATGACTAAGCAATTTTGTTTCGGGAGCCATAATTCCAAGAAAAATTTCCGGGTCGTGATAAGATTGGGTACACATATTTTCCTTATAGCAGGAAATATTTCTAGTAAAAATGGACGGGATCGGTTAAAAAACACGCCCTTTTTTATATAAAAGAAGTTTAAAGGGGTCGTAGTCTAGAATAATAAGCTATATCTTATCGAAAAATAGTATTGTATCAATGATATTTCACTTACCAAGTTTTATTGTAAGAGGAAATTCAGAGACATTTTTTGTTTTTCTTTTTTAAATTGAAGCTCACGCTGAGTATATAATGTTCGGTTACAGCCGTATTTAGACACCCCTACTTGTTGTATTTGTTTTCCGAAAAAATATTTTTTTTTACAAAGAAAAATATTTTTGGTATTAATAAAAATTCAGAAAAAGCTAATTTTCGGCTCACCCTATTGCTGCGTAGCTACGCCTGACAAATGAGTTCAATGTATAGCCTCTTACTTCGCTTTGAGTTTATGTAATTCCGGATTTACATATTTGCCGCGTTGCTTCGTTTTGACGCTTTGACAGAGCATAAGTAAGGAATATATTTTTACGCTTTAGATTTCGAAAACTTTATGTAGCAAGAGATACGTGCGGCCATACATTGAACTCAGCTGTCAGGCGAAGCGTTATTATTATATCAGCCTATGTTGCTATCAAATCATCAAAGCGAAGCAAGGGGGGATAGGTCCATGTAAACCCGGCCTGTGTGTTCAATAAGAGCATGCAAAATACAATAACCACATTACAACTTTCCACAGATTTTCACAAATATCTTTTGACAGAAGTAAAATTTTTGATTTCAGCCTTCGGGTTATTGATACAAAGGCCAAATGCGTCTTTTAAAAGATGTTCCGGTATTTTTGGACATGTTTAGCAGTCACTCCTGTTGTAAATTATTTACTGCAAAAAAGTACCGATATAAATGAGAATCGATACTTTCGGTCCGATACTTTGTATGTATCGATAATTCTTTTCGATGCTGCTTGCAAGTACAGGTATCGATACTTTCATGGTATCGTTCCATCTCTATATGGAAGTTAAGTACTTCAGAGCTCAAGGTAGGTAGGTTGAACTGGCCGGTCCATGAGGACCTCACATAGACTGATTGAGTCCGTAGTGTTACCAGAAGTTTGTTTTAACGACCAAACTGAAAAACCCTATCAAAAACCAGGACCTATGTTATAAAATAACTCCGTCCTCTTGGCAAATACTAGAAGCTTCCTAGGACTTAAGCCACTTGCTGCTTATAGATCTGACAGCTGTATCACTCCTAATAGCTGGAGTCTTAGCCTGGCAAGTGCAGGGCACGAGCACAGAACGTGCTCGATCGTTTCCTCCTCCAACCCGCACTTCCTACACCTGCTATCACTGACCAAGCCTAATTTAAAGGCATGTGACGCCAGAAGGCAGTGTCCAGTCAGAATACCCGTCATGAGTCTACAGTCCTCTCTTTTTAATGATAGAAGCAACTGTGTTAGTCTAAGGTTGTAAGACCTACACATAATCTTCCACACTTTACAGCCCCGCGCTTGAACGTGGCGTGGGCCTTTTCTGCTTGGTCGATCATGTGCACCTCTCGCCTTCGCTTAATCTCGCCTAATCTAATTGGAACGTCTACGGAGCAAGCTTCAAGGGATGCGCCCATTTTAGCTAATTCGTCCGCTTTTTCATTCCCATCTATTCCCATATGCCCTGGGACCCAATATAGATGTATGCTTCTCCCTGTCCCGATTCTCTCCAGAGACTGCTTACACTCTAACACGCATTTAGATGCTGTGCTATGCGAGATTATTGCCTTAATTGCTGCTTGACTGTCAATATAAAAGTTAACACGGTTGCAGCTTAAGCTATTCTCTTCCAGGGTTTCTACTGCTTTGGTTACGGCTAATATTTCCGCTTGGAAAACGCTACAGTAATCCGGCAGCCTGTAGGATCTGCTTAATTCCGGATCAGCGCAGTATACCGCAGACCCTACTCCTTCCACTATTTTGGAACCATGTATCGCCTCGTCCGCCATTTGCGCACCCTTGCGCCAACCGTCCACCTCTATTGTGGCCTTAAGATTTCCCTCAAAGTGCAGGTAGGGAATCATGTAGTCTGTTCGTCTTGTGACTGAGGACGCTATACTACTATGGCCATATGGTCGGCGCTCAAGCTGCCCCGAAGCATCGAGCCTGGTTGCGGTCGTTAACGCTTTGTTCTTTGCTACCAGGTCTACAGGTGGAATGTGCAGAATGGCATACAGTGCAGCCGTCGGGGTTGTTTTCAGGGCTCCCGTAATGCAAAGCATCAATAGTCTGCATACCCCCTCTAATTTTTTGAGGTATGTTGTTTTTTGTGTGGCTTTCCACCAAACAAGAACTCCATAGTATAGAATAGGGCTTACAATCGCTGTAAAAACCCAATGAGAAAGAGAGGGCGATAGGCCCCACGTACACCCCAGCATTCTTTTACATGCATAGAGGCCTTCTTGACCCTCTCCTCCACGTTGAGCTTCCATGACAGCTTACTGTCTAGGATGATTCCTAGATATTTTGTGCAAGGTTTCTCCTGTAAGGTCACCGCTCCTAACTTAGGCCTGGTCCAATTTGGGACCTTGTACCTCTTTGTAAACAAGACCATATCCGTCTTCTCCGCATTGACTTTCAGCCCGACATTAGATGCCCAGGTATGAATATCCCGAAGCGCCCGATCCATCAAAGAACTAATCGTTGGAAGGCATTTTCCACTTATGACAATTGCAACGTCATCTGCGTAAGCCGTAAGTTTTACGGGTCGCTCATCGAATTGCCTGAGCAGTTGGTTGATGACCAGTGTCCACAGCAGAGGTGATAGCACCCCACCCTGCGGCGTGCCCCTGTCCACTGATTTCGTGGCCTCGTACAATCCCCATTGTGATGTAATCTTTCTGCAATTTAACATGCAGCCGATCCATCTGATTAAGGCAGGATGTACTTTAATGTAATTAAGACCATCCATAATCGCCCATTTTGCAACATTATTGAAAGCCCCGGCAATGTCCAAGAAGACTCCTAGAGCATACTCCTTATATTCCAGGGATTTCTCTATGCTTATTACCACCCTATGCAATGCGGTGTCTACCGACTTGCCTTTGGTGTACGCATGCTGTGTTGTGGAGAGCAGCTTTTCATCCACGTTGGACTTTATGTACACATCTATCAGCCTCTCAAAGGTTTTGAGCAGAAATGATGTTAAGTTAATGGGTCTATAGTCTTTGGGATACACGTGACCGATCTTCCCCGCCTTTGGTAGAGAAGCTACACGAGCAGTTCTCCAAGAGTGCGGTACATGATTCAGTCTTATGCACCCATCGAATATTATTTTAAGCCATTCCACGACCGCCCTACTTGAGACTTGTAGCATGGCCGGGAATATACCATCTTGGCCCGGCGATTTAAACTTAGAAAACGTCTTCACTGCCCACTCGATCTTGGTATCGGTCACCAAGCCCGGCACCACTAGCTCCGTGATCGAAGTGTGAGTGATGTCTGCTAGTTCTTCTAAACCGTCTCCCGATGGGAAATGTGTATCGAGAAGCACCTCAAGGGATTCCTCACTATCACGTGACCATTCCCCGTTCTCTTTCTTTATTAGTCCCTGGACTATGTTTCCCTTTGCTAGGACTTTTTTCAACCGTGCTGTTTCACTGGAGCACTCTATGTCCGTACAGAAACTTTTCCATGAGTTTCTCTTCGCCCTGGTAATTTCACGCTTGTAGATCCTCAGTAGATCCCTGTACTCGTCCCGACACGCTTCGCTTTCCGCGGTCTTTGCGAGTTTAAACATTTCTTTTACCTGTCTTCTTAGAAGACTCAGCTCATTGCTCCACCATGGCGGCTTTGCTTTTCCTCTGAATCTTCTTAGAGGGCAAGCTTTGTTATACGCAGTCATAAGCGTCCTTGTTAGGAATTCATTCGACTCCTCCAGTTCCTCTACATTAGCAACCTCTTTGGGTTGTCCCAGTTTCGTTTCTACATGTTTCTGGAATTTAGTCCAATTTTTGCCCTAGGGTTTCTAAAGGTTCATCCCTTCTCTACCCTCTTTAGTGGGATGCTGAAGCTTATATACGCATGGTCGGAGAAGGATGGTCTATCGAGAACCATCCAATCATACCTTGATATATCACGCTCGGAGCTCAATGTAATATCCAGAACATTGCTGGATGTTGGACCAATGTATGTAGGAACATTTCCCCTGTTGGCTATCTGCAAATTGGTTTGCAGGATGTAACAAAATAGAGATTCGCCTCTCTCGTTCGTATCTGCTCCTCCCCACGCATTGTGGTGCGCATTTGCATCTACGCCTATGACCAACCGCCCTTTGCGCCCTTCCTCCTGTACTAGCCTTTTGCACTCCATCGGTGGAACCTCCGCAGCATGGGCCATGTAGCAGGACGCCAGGATAAATGCCTGCTTATTCTTTTGCTCAACGGCTACCGCTACGAGATCCTCGGTGGTGTAATTAGGCAGCATATATGAATGCAGCTGTTTCCTTACCATTACTACAGCTCGCACCCGTCCTTCCGTTTGTGCGTAGTAAACGCCAAACCCGCGCGAGCTAAGTCCAGAAACCTTTCCTCCCGATGAGAGCCACGGCTCCTGGATCAGCGCCACGTCAAACGAACCCTCCTCAAGGGTTAGGAGGAGTTCGCTCGATAGCATGTGTTGCGCTGTCGGGTGCTGTAAATACTTCTTGTGCCTGCAAACGTAAACGCGCCTCTTCGACGGCATCTTTTTTGGTTGTTAGCGTTTTGTCGCGCAGCGAAGTGCGTCGTACAGATTGCGCGCGTGTATTGTTGCTTTGTGAGCGTCGCACGCGTCGTCGTTGCGCCTCTGCCAGACGTTTACTCTCTTGTTCCGTTTTTAATTGTTCAATACGCTCGCGTATCTCAGGATCTTCGCAAATGTCTGAAGGCGTTTCGTCGTCCTTATTTTTAGCATTTAAATCGGCTCCGCATTGCGCCAGCATTTCCCCCAGCATGCCGCCGCATGCACTGGTGACCACATATCCTTGTCCACCGCATCCACATTGACATGCATCTCAAGCAGAAATTCCACCACACGCACATAACCATTTGCTGCAGCTATGTGAAGCGGCGTTGCACCCTGATAATCGGGTTCCTCTAAATCGCCGCCTATACGCGCCACCTCCGTCAAATCCTTTAGCATTTGACGTTCCGTTGAGGAGCGCGTCTCATCGATTAGCTCTTGCGTAACACCACGCTTCGACATCTCAGCCTCTATATAGTCTAATGTATTCTCATCATCACACAGATCATACGGCATATTACCATCCGTATTTACCGCCAACAAATTTGCACCATGATCAATAAGTATACGCACCAATTCTAAATGACCGCAGGTGGCCGCTGCATGTAATGGCGTCCATTTATCGCTATCCTGCGAATCTACATTCGCACCATATTCCAATAGGAGACGCAACATTTCAACATTATTATCAATGCAACATTGATGTAATGCCGTTAAACCATCCTCATTTGCAGCATCCGGTGTAATGCCACGCTCCAATAACTCGGCCACCTCGTGCATATCATTGCGACTGGCCGCCTCAAGCAGCACGACGCTACTTTCAAAGGATATGTGTGGACTGGCGCTGCCTGCGTTGGGACGAAAATGGTGTGTGGTATGGCTGCTGCTGTTGTTGTATGCTGAGGTCGAATTACCTTTGGCCCGTTGTAATTTCAGCCATTCTTTCTCCTTTTGGCGTGCGACCTTTAGCTGTTGTGTGCGGCGGAGTCGCGCTAATTGCAGTCGTTCGTGTGTTGGTAAATTCTCCACTGTTTGCATCTCTGCGACGAGGTCGGCATGCTCCATTTTCAGTTGCGCTTTGTGCGCATCATCCGCTTTGCGATTAACTAAAATGCCCTTGACCATGTTTACTGACTAATTGGGAGTTACCGTTGAATGCTTTTATCTTTGTATGTACGTATGCATGTATGTATGTGTGTTAATTATTTGTCTTATTTAACGTTTGGTGTACGCTTTGTTGATATGTACATTTTTTTCTCGTATTTTTTGGTGTTTGAGCGGAATTGTGTGTTCAGAAGTTATTTAAACAGGGTATTAAAAAATTTAGAACTTCTCAAGGCCAAAACAATGTTAATTACAAAAAAACTTTCAGCTCTAAAATATAAAATTTTTCGGAGATTTTCTCAACATACGCCTTAAGTTTGGTGGCGATGTTATATATGTTTTTTTAACCTAAAATTTGAGGGCCGTCTTTTTATAACTTCTTATACGATCTAGTTCATTAAAACTAGGTATCTACTACCAAAGTCTTTATACGAGGAAAATAGTACAAAAGAGCTCAGATTAAAGGTAATGAGATCCGCAAATGGCGTGTTAAGAAATTTCGGCACGAAGTTTTTTCTAAAGCTGATTGGGTTTTTGAAATTTCGCCAGAAAATACCTAAATAAGGCTAAAATATTAGATGTTTGGCATAATTGAAAGTTTGATATCCAACAGTTATCCTGGTGTTTATATATAATGCCAATAAGTTTTTTTGATGGGATGTTATGTCCCAATAAGACCAATTGTAGTGTTCAAGGCCTATGTTTTTGTGCTATGTTTCTTTCAAAGTACTAGTGACAAACCTGCAACAGTATACGACTTATGATTTTACAACGAATACGACACTAGATAGTTTCCTAAACATAAAAAATTTAACTACAAGGCCACGTAAGCAAATTTTTACATATAACTTCATATTGGGTTAAAAGGTCCCATTAAGAGGGGAATAATATCAGATTGTGACTATATAGCTCATTGAAAATAAAAACAAATTCCAAATTCTACCTTAACAGCATAACTTAACAACCTGCTTTTCAAGTATAGACAGCTTTGACGATTGACACTTTTTCTGGGATGTGTTGTCCCAGTAGTTAGGAGAGAAAGGAGAAACATGTTTAGGTGTGATAAAAGTTTCAACGGGGTATTGCTGCTGGCTTTTTTAAGGCTTATGCTAGTGAAATTGGTGGCGGCCACCGTGGTGTGATGGTAGCGTGCTCCGCCTGCCACACCGCATGCCCTGGGTTCGCACCCCGGGCAAAGCCACATCAAAATTTTAGAAATAAGGTTTTAAGCGCTCCGGGTGTATTTCTGCCACGAACATGTCTCAGTGAAAACTCATCTGCCTTACAGATGCCGTTCGAGTCGGCATAAAACATGTAGGTCCCGTCCGGCCAATTTGTAGGGAAAATCAAGAGGAGCACGACGCAAATTGGAAGAGAAGCCCGGCCTTAGATCTCTTCGGAGGTTATCGCGCCTTACATTTATTTTATGTTAGGGAACTTTAAAATCAAAAATTTTAGAAGCATAAATAGTCCAAAGTTTTAAATTATGATTTTAAATAAAATGAGGGATTACTTAAATAATCAAAAAGTTACCAAAAGATCTATTAGGAGCGTATAGCTAGTACACTCAAACATAAGAAATATATTCACTAGGAATCTTACCATCCATGCTTCTTGATGTCAAACGTCTGCCTGACAAACTGCGATCGAACTTTGGTGCTGTACGATCGATAGGATTCCGCTTGCTTTCATATAAAGTACGCCCAGAATATCTATATTTCGAGCCGAAACGTGGGAACAAAGATGACTTATTTGGTGGCTCTGGAGTCATTAAGCGGAAGAATGTATGATGTTCTACACACGACTTCCACAATTTCTTAGCAGCTTGATGGCTTGCCAATTTAAAACCAATAGTCGATTCATACTGCTCAAATTCACCCGGACGAATTTTGATGTAAAAGTGATGACGTTTATAAGAAATCTTAAGAATCTTCGGCCATGCAAAACGATTGATGCGTAATCTAAGAGAAACAAAAATTTAATTCAAACATAAATCAATGTATTTTTCAACATATGTACATATGTATATATATGATAAACTCACTTGTCACGGTAAACTAGCAATCCCGATGAGCAAACACCCAGCATAATATCAATACCCTCCGAATCTTTTGCTGGATGCAAATCAACGCCATACATCGCCAGCTTCTTAGCATTTTCTAAGTAATGCAATTCAGCCTCAGCTGGTGCTTGACCCCTAGAAATAGTACACAGTGTTTTTTGTTTGCTTGTCAACTATCAAAATAAATAGCAGAGTAATACGAACTTGTGTGTCTTGTGCAAATCCATCACTTTATCTTGCAACTCCGGTGTTTGATTTGGTGCTATTTTAAAGTCCTTCAAATAACGGCGATCGGGCATCTCTTTCGGATCATAGTCACCCATCTCCGATTGTACCAGGTACGAGCCGAGTAGCGCATGTGTCACAAAAGTACACGGCAAACGGCCTTCAAGTATGTCATTACGCACTTGCAGACAGAGCTGATAACGCGTAATGTCCTCCTGCAATTGTGATGGTTCTGGTGGATAAAATTTTACAGCAAATTGTAGCACCCACGGATCGCTTCGGAAAAACTTTGAAACTGGCTTATCCAAGTCCAACCAGGTACGTGGATCTGTAGGCGTTTCATAAGTGAGGCCAAAGTAGTCTTTTTCCACGATATTAAGACCAGCGCAAATGGTGTTGAGCAGATCGCGGCCTTTTGCTTTACGCTGAAATCAAATGTTTAGTTATAAATGAAAGTTATTCTCACCATTAAGTTATTTGTAAACTCACATCGATGGTGACATCAAGCAGAGATCCGTCGAGCAGAGTGATACGCGCCAAACCAGCTTTTCCGCTCGTATTCGCTTTTTTATACTTTGTAGGCGTGTCCGCCTCAGTTCCAGCGGTGGCAGTTTTAGTTTCCGCTGGCATTTTTAGTTATGAATCAGTTTCTCCGATTTTAAACTATTTTTTGATGGTATATCGAATTGACCTGTGCAAGAAAAGAATACAAAAATTATTTATGGAAATAAACATTAATCTTTCGAAAAGTAAAAGTAATCCTGTACTACATGAAAAGAAAAATGTACAATTAACTTCAAACATCCACTGTACTTACAATTAAATTAAGGTTGATTAAAGTTAATCTGAACAAATATTTACGCTCTTAAATGACAATTACTGAGTGCTAAAAGCAATTCACATGCTAGAAGTTCTGAGGTCCGTTCAATAAGTTGAGGGAAAAATAAATGCCACACCAAGAGGGTTCTCTCAACATTTGCTAAGCATACATTGTTTTGGTCACATTTACCTCCAGTCACACAAATTTCCACAATTTTATGGGTATCGGTAAAGAAAACAAATTGGTTTACTTTGTCTAGAGCCTTGTGCTATGTGAACTATTGCAAGCGGGAAGTTCAAAGACAGTCCATGCAATATTATTTAAAGATCAAGCAATCTGGCAAAATAATTCTGCGATGTAACCAGTCCAACAAGATTATATATATAGTATGCTATTTCAGAATAGGTTCCATTTTTCTCACAGAAACTTAGTGTAGAGTCAGCAATTTCGATTCCGGAACAGCTTTTCGAAAAGTTTTACGCGCCTCTAACTGCAAAAAACGGGAACCTACGATGGCGATCGCTGTTTGAAGGGGACAGTTAGAGACTTCGTCCGAAATAAGTACGAGTTGCATTTTACACAAAGCTCTTATGGAGGAAAGAAGTTGACAACACCATATCCAAAGCTTTCCAAGGCGTAAGGGCATGGCGACGATTCGCAGGCAAGTCTTGGAATTGAAGCCTATCAATGGTACCAGCCGGACCATCTCGGGAACGATTTATTATGACCACATTGAACCTTTTGGGCCATCCCGCACCGAAGAAGTTGGAGTCCCCAGGACCTCGCCCGCTAAATATGTGTATGATACATACATATTTGTAACTGGATTCCTCTCGGGTAGGTGGGATTGACCATTGGGTTTAGGAAGCTCTAAAGTTGGGAGTTTCCACTAGTACCAAGCATGTGCATGTGATGGCTCAAAGACGCTGCACTGAAGGAAGACACAACCAATATGTTTGCGTATGTAACTGGAACGATTTACGAACATCTTTCAGGTAAACCTAGGTCACAGATACTTCAATGGGAACATCGCTGTACTGAAAGACAATCAACGCGAACTTACTTTAAATTCTATATTTTATTATAAGATGTGATCCACACTGGTCCTTAATAGCTTATTCACACCGTCCCTTTAGCTTGGGTTCTTGACGATAAAGGGGTGAGGAAGACAAGCAGATTAATATATGAGTCAGATAGGCGACGGCTTATGCCTATTGGATCCAGCACTATAAAAAAGACGGGCTTGCTTTTAAAACAGGCTGATATCCATTAACAAGTTTAAACTTTCTTTTTTAGCAGCGACTAGCTTCCGGCAGTGATGAGTAAATCCACACAACCATATTTGAGAAGAAAATATTATTTAGTTTTTGCGATTTCCCGCTGAACACTTGGACCGATATGCCAAAATTAGTTTCTACTACATCATACATATGTGTGTATTCATTATTGTAGGGTTTATTTAGAATGCAAGTAATATAATGAATCCAAACCCTGGGAGCTCTCGCGATTGTAGTACCCATGGAAAATGGCAAATATTATTCCACTACTAAAACCTGGGAAACCAGCTAAGGAAGGTGAGTCATATCGCCCAATATCACTACTTTCGCCAGTAGCAGAGGCATTGGAAACCGTCCTGCTCCTTCATTTGAGTGCGAATATTCGCTTAGCGACCAATCAGCATGGCTTCTGCAAAATGCATACACGGTTGAAAATTTTGGTTTACATCCTAAAAGTTTTCGGCCTACATATACGACAAAACTTTTTTGGTTTCACATGCAGACCTCGCAAATTTTAAAACGAAACGTGCTCATATGACTGGTTTTGAAATAAAACATTTTGGTTTAAATTTTAGTCTAGAAAAATTCCATTTTCCAAACTCCTTGACCAAAATTTAACCCCAAATATATTAAAAAATATCTTAGAAATTTCTTAAAACTATTTAGTAGTTTTAAAAGTAGTATAAACAAGTAAGAAGGCTAAGTTCGGGTGTAACCGAACATTACATACTCAGTTGGGAGCTGTGGAGACAAAGTAAGGGAAATCACCATGTTGTAAAAGGAACTAGGGTAACCCTGGAATGTGTTTGTATGACATGTGTATCAAATGGAAGGTATTAAAGAGTATTTTTAAGAGGAAGTGGGCCAAAGATCTATAGATGGACGCCATTTAGGGATATCGCCATAAAGGTGGACCACGCCTGACTCGAGAATTTGTTTGTACGATATGGGTATCAAATGAAATGTGTTAATGATAATTTTAAAAGGGAGTGGGCCTAAGTTCTATAGGTGGACGTCTTTTCGAGATATCGCCATAAAGGTGGTCCAGAGGGTGACTCTAGAATTTATTTTGTACGATATTGGTATCAAATAAAAGGTATCAATGAGTATTTTAAAAGAGCGTGGGCCTTAGTTCTATATGTGGACGCCTTTTCGAGATATCGCCATAAAAGTTGACCAGGGGTGACTCTAGAATTTGTTTGTACGATATGAGTATCAAATCAAAGGTGTTAATTAGTATTTTAAGAGGGCGTGGGCCTTAGTTCTATATGTGGACGCCTTTTCGAGATATCGCCATAAAAGTTGACCAGGGGTGACTCTAGAATTTGTTTGTACTATATGGGTATCAAATGAAAGGTGTTAATGAGTATTTTAAAAGGGAGTGGGCCTAAGTTCTATAGGTGGACGCATTTCGGAATATCGTTATAAAAGTGGACCTGGGTTGGCTCTAGAATGCGTTTGTACAATATGGGTGTAAAACGAAAAGTGTAATAAGTGTTTTAAAAGGGAGTGGGCCTTTGTTCTATATGTGGACGCCTTTTCGTGATATCGCCATACAGATGGACCAGGGGTGACTCTAGAATTTGTTTGTACGATATGAGTATCAAATGAAAGGTGTTAATTAGTATTTTAAGAGGGCGTGGGCCTTAGTTCTATATGTGGACGCCTTTTCGAGATATCGCCACAAAAGTTGACCAGGGGTGACTCTAGAATTTGTTTGTACTATATGGGTATCAAATGAAAGGTGTTAATGAGTATTTTAAAAGGGAGTGGGCCTAAGTTCTATAGGTGGACGCATTTCGGAATATCGTTATAAAAGTGGACCTGGGTTGGCTCTAGAATGCGTTTGTACAATATGGGTGTAAAACGAAAAGTGTAATAAGTGTTTTAAAAGGGAGTGGGCCTTTGTTCTATGGGTGGACGCCTTTTCGGTATATCGCCATAAACGTGGACCAGGGGTGACTCTAGAATTTGTTTGTACGATATGGGTATCAAACGAAAGGTGTTAATGAGTATTTTAAAAGGGCGTGGGTCTTAGTTCAATAGGTGGACGCCTTTTCGAGTTATCGCCATAAACGTGGACCAGGGGTGACTCTAGAATGTGTTTGTACGATATGGGTATCAAATTAAAGGTATTAATGAGGATTTTAAAAGGGAGTGGCCCTTAGTTGTATATGTGAAGGCGTTTTCGAGATATCTACCAAAATGTGGACCAGGGTGATCCAGAACATCATCTGTCGGGTACCGCTAATTTATTTATATATGTAATACCACGTACAGTATTCCTTCCAAGATTCCAAGGGCTTTTGATTTCGCCCTGCAAAACTTTTTCATTTTCTTCTACCTAATATGGTAGGTGTCACACCCATTTTACCAAGTTTTTTTCTAAAGTTATATTTTGCGTCAATAGACCAATACAATTACCATGTTTCATCCCTTTTTTCGTATTTGGTATATAATTATGGCATTTTTTCAGTTTTCGTAATTTTCGATATCGAAAAAGTGGGCGTGGTCATAGTCGGATTTCAGCCATTTTTTACACCAATACAAAGTGAGTTCAGATAAGTACGTGAACTGAGTTTAGTAAAGATATATCGATTTTTGCTCAAGTTATCGTGTTAACGGCCGAGCGGAAGGACAGACGGTCGACTGTGTATAAAAACTGGGCGTGGCTTCAACCGATTTCGCCCTTTTTCACAGAAAACAGTTACCGTCTACCAAATTTCACAAGGATGGGTTAATTTTTGTTCGACTTATGGCATTAAAAGGATCCTAGACAAATTAAATGAAAAAATGCGGAGCCACGCCCATTTTGAAATTTTCTTTTATTTTTGTATTTTGTTGCACCATATCATTACTGGAGTTGAATGTTGGCATAATTTACCTATATGCTGTAAAGATATTAACTTTTCTTTTAAAATTTGAATTAAAAAAAATTTTTTTTAAAAAGTGGGCGTGGTCGTTCTTCGATTTTGCTAATTTTTATTAAGCAGACATAAAGTAATAAGAGTAACGTTCCTGCCAAATTTCATCATGATATCTTCAACGACTGCCAAATTACAGCTTGCAAAACTTCTAAATTACCTTCATTTAAAAGTGGGCGGTGCCACGCCCATTGTCCAAAATTTTACTAGTTTTCTATTCTGCGTCATAAGCTCAACTCACCTACCAAGTTTTCATCGCTTAATGCGTATTTGGTAATGAATTATCGCACTTTTTCGATTTTTCGAAATTTTCGATATCGAAAAAGTGGGCGTGGTTATTGTCCGATGTCGTTCATTTTAAATAGCGATCTGAGATGAGTGCCCAGGAACCCACGTACCAAATTTCATCAAGATACCTCAAAATTTACTCAAGTTATCGTGTTAACGGACAGACGGACGGACGGACGGACATGGCTCAATCGAATTTTTTTTTCGATACTGATGATTTTGATATATGGAAGTCTATATCTATCTCGATTCCTTTATACCTGTACAACCAACCGTTATGCAATCAAAGTTAATATACTCTGTGAGCTCTGCTCAACTGAGTATAAAAATCAGCAGTAAACTTTGCTAGGATTAAAAAATAAACTATAATGTTTGACCATGTAGCACTACCACCGCGCTAAACACAATAAACACCCATATAAATTACGGACTAAATCCCCAAACACCCCATCACAGGACGGTGCTCCTGGCACTTAATCAATAACAGAGTTATCGGTAAAGATTTGTATTCACAAGGGAATAAAAGCCTAAGTCCTCAAGAACGCAGGTAACTTCGCTTTGTTTGTGTATACAACAAACGTAAAAGTTAGGCTGTTATCGCTAAATGTCGCATACTTTTCTGCGCACTTGATTTTGTTTTACAGATTTTAAGCGATGGAACAGAGCAGAGATCTGCAATGAGTAGTTGTAAACTGAACGCGACATAGGCAAAGTCACAATAAAATATGATTTTAAGTTAGTTAACACTCGAATAGAAGAACTTGACTGTTCAAAGTTGACTTCGTAGAAACCTTGTAATGTTGATGCATTAAAAGAAATGGATAGGATGAGAAACGTTACAAATAACTAAGTAAAGATTACATAACTAATTTAAACAATATTTTACCCTACTAAAAATTTAAAAAACTTAAATATTTAAATTAAATTTAAGAAAAAAGGATTTCTAAGAACAAGCTTCTATTACTTGTTAATAAAACGAACTAAAAAGTAAAAAATAAAAATTAGAGAAAAAAAAACTTTTTTAAAAATAAAATTTTACTATTGGTTAATAAAATTAACTAAACAGTAAAAACTAAATTGACTGTAAAGAAATATAACACTTTATAAGTTCATTGTAACCTTTAACAATAATTAGGCTTCTTCGTCTGTGACAATTAGAGAACAAAGTTTTAATATTTAAAATATATAATTATGTACAGTATGGCATTTTTTTGTCGCAGTCGAAAATGCCTAATTATCGTTAAAGGTTACAATGAACTTACAAAGTGCTATATTTCTTTACAGTCAATTTAGTTTTTAATTTTTAGTTAATTTTATTAACCAATAATAAAAGCTTATTTTTAAGTTTTTTTTTCTTTAATTTTATTTCATCGCCAAATACGTACACTGGAACAGGCAGATCGAGGCAGATCTCGAATTTGTATGTGTGTACTATACATATGTGTAATTTTCATGTTTGTATAGAAAGTGGGCGTTACAATCGATTATATAATTCTGAAAAGGATCGCGGGTTCGAATCGAGCTCAAGGCCTAACAATAATTTTTATCATTATTATTGTTATGATAAATTTTTTCTTAATTGAAAAAATTTTTTTTAAATTAGAATAGATTTTTCAATTAAGAAAAAATTTATCATAACAATAATAATGATAAAAAATTATTGTTAGGCCTTGAGCTCGATTCGAACCCGCGATCTTAAAATCAGTAGGCCGATATAACAACAAAAATTCTGAAAAGGAACGAAACATCTTTAGCCATTGTTGAAGTCGATGCAAACATTTTCAAAAGATTCGAGCGGCCTTAGTAGGCGTTGCCACACGCGTTTATTCCAAAATAGTTAAATACTGGTTTTGAATCAACTTTACGAAGTTGTATACAATATTAACAATTTAGCTTTACAAATTACGGAAATATTCCGTTAAGGCCACCGTGGTGTGATGGTAGCGTGCTCCGCCTATTACACCGTATGCCCTGGGTTCAACTCCCGGGCAAAGCAACATCAAAATTTTAGAAATAAGGTTTTTCAATTAGAAGAAAATTTTTCTAAGAGGGATCGCCCCTCGGCAGTGTTTGGCAAGCGCTCCGGGTGTATTTCTGCCATGAAAAGCTCTCAGTGAAAACTCATCTGCCTTGCAGATGCCGTTCGGAGTCGGCATAAAACATGTAGGTCCCGTCCGGTCAATTTGTAGGGAAAATCAAGAGGAGCACGACGCAAATTGGAAGAGAAGCTCGGCCTTAGATCTCTTCGGAGGTTATCGCGCCTTACATTTATTTTTTATTTTTGGAAGAAGTATTAGTCGTGGTCAGAAGAATTATATATTATGTTGAGTCTCACTACAATTCATTTCTTTACATTAAATTTACTGCAAAAAAATCTGATGATATCCCCTCGGACAAATAGGCTAGACAGATGAATATATCAGCAATGCCAACTCAAACTTTTTTTCGGTTGACTTAAATCGGATATCAAAAAATCACTCTAAAAGACAAAGTTTTTTTACTACCTCAAGAAAGTAGAGATAATAATACCGACTTAAACCAAACATCCACATAGGATGATAATGGAGATGAAATTAAACCGAAATTGAGATGTAATCTCTGTTTTGATGAAATAAAGTGGTTATTGAATCGCCCTAATAACATCTTTTCGGACCTATAGATACATTACATAGAATCACACTTGTCTGCTTCCCACTTGTGAATGACAAAAACTCATCAACCAACTGGCAATGTAGGTTCTACTTAGTAAATACAAACATATATGTATATAGTACATACAAACATTTATAGATTGATACCCTGACGTTGCAGTTAGTTGATAACGTATTAAACGTCAAATATGACAGTGAAAGTGATTAGGGGGAGGAAAAGAGAAGATTTTTGTTAAAAGATTGTAATTGATGAAAACTGCTTGTTATTGCTATCATCATTGTGACGTCATTGACAATATTGGTAAGAAAGACGATTACTCAAAAGTTTTAATTGGTTACTGCAATAAAGTAACACAACAGACAGCTATCTCCTTTTATCAGGCATTCGTGATGGCATACGATGACTGTGTACTAGAGGTTTACGCCGATCACTTTATCGGCGGCGTAGGCATTATAATATACCGGCGCGCCGTCGTACGCCGGGCATTGTTACTTTAAAACGCTTAATTTTTCTATTTAAAAAAGGTTTTGTTTGTATGTATTTAAGAAATCAACGTTTTACCCATTTCGGAAAGATCCGGGATTTTTGCTTCAAAGTCTCGTGGATCGTTCGAAAAATTTCAGGAGTAGCTCCTTGCGGAGAGACCTTTCTTCGTTCATTTACTCCAGGGAGCCTTCGAGCCTAACCCCGGTCTAAGGGACTGGTACTGCTGCGTCTGCCGAAAAAATTCAAGTACCTAAAATGGTAACACCTTTTTCTTTATGTCTCATGCAAAGCGTAGTTTCACCGAAGGAGATGTTCTGGGCTAAGTCCTAATGCTCGTTGTCGACACGATTTCTTACATCATTTGTGCTCTTGCTGGTCTCGCACAAAGGCGACTTACGGTTGTTATTAATGGCCTTTCAATACTCATGACTCTCGTGGCACAGTTTTAACGATTAGCACCAACGCTGGCCTATTGATGAACGCTCCAAACTATTTTTTTCGGTTGTTTTAAGAACTATAAATCCCGATGTGTGAACAGTAGCAATCCTGTCTACGACCAGTCGCTACCACATCTCCTGGCCCTCACACCACATGCCATTACAGAAGCTATAGGACTACGACTTCGAACGCCAACGTCACTTTCCTAGAAGCTCTAGGTGTAGATCCGAAGACTTTCTGACGAATTTTTTTGTTTCGCGCTATGCTGACGAGCACTACCACAGAAACACCTTGAAACGGCCAAGGATGCCGCCATCGAAATCATAAGCAGTCCAAGTGGATATCATTGCGTAACTCATGGGGGAAAATGTTATAATCCTACACAATTTAAATTTTACAAGGACCCTGGATACATTTTTTTAAATACAGACCAAAATTTGCAGATGTTTGCATTCGAAACATTGATTTCAATAGCATTCGTTAAACCAAAACGTCATTTTAGAAAGAAAGTAGACCGATTTTAAGTTGAAAGATGTTAAGGTTATATGCCTAGTCCAAACTGTTGTTTTCCGGCCTTTTGATACAAGAATTCATTATGAATTACCGCGTAGCTTCAGTTTTTAGACCGTTCGACTATCACCTACGTTAGGGTAGTAGAACACCACTTTTGCTTCACCACTTTGAGTGTTCTTGCGAAGGACAAAGCCTCACCTGGCAAATATATTGTGACGAATGTTGACATCACTAGGCTGTTAGTAAATAATCGCAACAACAAAACACAGCAAGCAGTGACACTTATGTAGAAGGCAACGAGGAGATATCTCACACACACAGACATAGTCATCAGTCGAAGTAGTTACTCACACATACACACGCAAATGGCTATCAGAAAAGCATCAACTACAAATATACATGTATATAGCTGGTAACCAAGCATGAGATACAAATGTTCTCGAACTGTTCGCGAAATTACTAGACCTTAGGAGAAATGGGCGAACGAGAAAACCGAGAGTATAAAAGTAGCGCAAGCTGAGGAATCAGTAATCAGTTTGATTTAAACACGCTATTAGTTGCGAAGTGAGGTATAATATATAGACCATTTTGCAATACAGAATATTGGAGTTATTTATTCGACAGTTTCGCGATTCGCGAAGAAGGTTTCAAATAAGCGGAATTTCCCAAAATTCTTTACAATATGTACCTACGTATTCGCATATGTAACAGGAGCCCTAACGTGTAGGTGATATTTAAATTTGGTTGATAGGCTAGAATCAATGTGATTCACGCCAAGTGACTAGTTTTGGATAGGGCAGCCAACTTTAGGAAATGTCAAACCGGGAGACTTGGGTGTTGAATGATGAAGTGTTAAAATCAAAATTAACATTTCGGACGGTATTTTAGAGTTTCGTAAATAAAATACAGATTTTTAAATATAAGGCCAAGTTATTTTTCAAACCCTTCTCATACGTACATATGTGTATATCTTCAACTTAAGTTTGAGGTGGGAATCATTTCAAAGAAGCGTTTAAGCCCCTGTAGCCTACTAAAGGATTTTGCATCACTGATTTCGCTTATTATTTTAGCCAATCGGAATATAGAATTGTTTGTGAAAATCTGTAGTTTTTTCGGGTAACTTGCTTTTGTAACAACTTAAGGACAATTTGAAAAAATGTTCGAATTGGGTCATTTTATTTGAATTCATTGTTCTCTAGCATTTATATTTTTTATATAGCTTTTCTTTTAGTATTTTGATTTAATAACTTGGTGAATTGGGTTATGCAAAATCGGTGATAAGCCGGCATGGAAAGCGCCTGTTTTTTAAATAACTTTTAAACGATTAAAAATAGTTAAGTTTCGCAATTGGATTCTTATAACTGGCAGTGATGAGCATCCGCTGATACCCATTTCGACTATATCGGACCAATTTTCGACATGAACAATAAATGGCCTAGACAGTCTTAAATTAGTAGAAAATATAGTACCGCGCCGGACGCCGCCGCGCCGATTATTTTGACATTCGGCGGCGGCGTGCGAAAAACGACGAAAATCGGCGGCGGCTGCGTTTATCTCTACTGTGTACTATCATAACAAAACAGAGCACATAATAATCTTAAAAACAATACAAAATATTTGACAAAGTACTTTGATATATGACCGAAGCACGTTCGTATGATACCCAGATTTATTTCTTAGCACATTAAAAAAAACTAGTATCGCCTGTGGTCGAAATTCGACCAACTCTTATTTTTTTTCAACTCAGTCTATGCATCCAGTGTTGGGGGTAGTGAAATAATGCGTTAATAGTTAAGCAGTGAGCGGAAATATAGCAAACTGGTCTAACTTACTTAAATTTTTCATTAAGACATTGTAATTTTTATTGTATTTTCTTAAATTTTCTACAAATTTTCAAATGTAATTATAACCTTTTGGTATGGAGCTCCTTAAACAAAAATATAAAAAATGTGTAAAATCAAAAGAAATTGACATAGAATTAAGGTGAAATTACTTGACATTAAATTAAAAATAGGTTTTTCCACACCACCCGGGAGGTCTCCGTTGGGGCGCTACGAAGTTAGTTTTGTGTGCTCCGTTCCCCAGTAGGCCTATATCTCCCATATACATATATCGCCCATTTACTTCAATAGTGTCATAATTCAAAAACACGAACTTTTAGTTAAAAACGAAGAAATGTGCTTAAGGAATTTAGCCTATTTCACGCCACCCGTTAGGTATGCAATTGGCGTTTTACCGAGTTTAATTTTGTATAAATACATATGTAGTATGTACACAAGTGTGACACAAAACGAAAATTTCGAATAGAATAGAGGATACCTTCATAAAAAATAAAAATATAAAAAAAATTGTGTAATGAGAAAGAAGGCAGAGTTCACTAAAAAAATTTAAATGAAAGAAAAAAATAAAGTACTTAAAGTGCGAAAAATTAAGTGATGTGAATAAACAGTTCCATATAAAAGCGCAATAAGTGCACTTGGACCTCTTTTCCGGGTTTTAATGTTATCATTGTGGAAATATGAAGATTCTAATATTCGGATATTTAATTTGGAATTCCCATTGAGATCTATGTACGTAATTAATTTGTATTAAATTTGTAAACATTCATATTCGTGAAATGGAGATGAATATATATGACCATATCTACCATAAAATATCGTCTGTGAACGATATAATACTAAGATATAGCAAATCAGAATAAATTAGACAAAGAAAGAAAAAGAAACAAAAACATTGAAATTATTCACGCAAACATATTTACTAAAATAAAATTGATTTCATAATTTTAAACGACATAAAAAAATTTGGATTATGGGATCTAAGCATCCGATTAATGGGCATATAATCAAACAAAGTTAGCCTAATAATAAATATAGTGGGTAATATACTAGCTATGCAATATTTCGAGCTAAAATCGAAAACTTTTTTGGGTCGTTTTTTTTTGTTTAATATACAACGTGAAATTTTCCGATTCAATCAAATTGCATTTAAATAATAATAAACTAAGTTGAAATAAAAGATAATATAATAAAATAAAATAAGAAATATCAAAATAAATTAGCATAAAAGACAATATACAAATTTTAATGTAATATCTTTGTAGCAAATTTATTTATTTTTTGTTCACTATAAGACGTGCTATATCTAAAATGAGCATAAAATCTGGAAATGCAAAAAACATTTGGGTCAAATTTGCAATTAATTGTTATTAATAAATAAATTTAGTGAGTTTGAACACAAGTTGACTCATTATTTCTGATTTATTTTTTTTAAAGCACCTAAAATTAAAACCAAAGAATCTGTTAAATAAAGACATATGCTTTTACGTGTAAGTAAAATTTGTCCAAAAAATAGGCCGGTTAAGTTATTACTTCTCTTTAAAGTTTTTTTGTGCGCTAACAATTATTTTAGAACAATTTTTTAAAGATTTTGGTACAAACCAATATAGGTAATTGGAAGCAATGGTAAACAATATTTTATTTCAACAGAAAATGAGCGAAGCAGTAGTTCTCTCACCGTTTGGCGTGTACAAATATATACATATGTAGAGATGAAACATTTGAGCAACGGAACAATTGAGAATTTGGAGCTATGTACTCAGGGGGGTTTGTGAACATAATGCGTCCTACAGATGGCAATTTCGATAGCTGCACAGATTTCCTAATTTACAAAAAACTTTTTCTATTAATTATAAACAAATATAGTAATATTTGTTAACAAAAATAGTCCTATGAACTGCGGCTGATCAATACGAATCGATTCATATAACTTTTATATGATTTTACGTATGCTAAGTATGCGAAACAGCCTGTCAATTGATTGTATGGAAATTTTGTTAGCGTATTAATATATACATATGTGAAGTCAACGCACCCACGTTGGCAAAGTTCTAATACTCGGTGACTTCTGTAGATAGTGTATCCCTTTGAAAATATTTTGGAATCCTTCGGAGACTGTTGGGAACTGTTCGTGAAATTACTAGACCTTAGGAGAAATGGGCGAACGGGAAAACCGAGAGTATAAAAGTAGCGCAAGCTGAGGAATCAGTAATCAGTTTGATTTAAACACGCTATTAGTTGCGAAGTGAGGTATAATTATACTACTCCCAAAATAGGCTAATAAAGACCATTTTGCAATACAGAATATTGGAGTTATTTATTCGACAGTTTCGCGATTCGAACGTGTTAGCAGAAGGTTTCAAATAAGCGGAATTTCCCAAAATTCTTTACAATATGTACCTACGTATTAGCATATGTAACAGGAGCCATAACGTGTAGGTGATATTTAAATTAGGTTGATAGGCTAGAATCAATGTGATTCACGCCAAGTGACTAGTTTTGGATAGGGCAGCCAACTTTAGGAAATGTTAAACCGGGAGACTTGGGTGTTGAATGATGAAGTGTTAAAATCAAAATTAACACTTCGGACGGTATTTTAGAGTTTCGTAAATAAAATACAGATTTTTAAATATAAGGCCAAGTTATTTTTCAAACCCTTCTCATACGTACATATGTGTATATCTTCAACTTAAGTTTGAGGTGGGAATCATTTCAAAGAAGCGTTTAAGCCCCTGTAGCCTACTAAAGGAATTGCATCACTGATTTCGCTTATTATTTTAGCCAATCGGAATATAGAATTGTTTGTGAAAATCTGTACTTTTTTCGGGTAACTTGCTTTTTTAACAACTTAAGGACAATTTGAAAAAATGTTCGACTTGGGTCATTTTATTTGAATTCATTGTTCTCTAGCATTTATATTTTTTATATAGCTTTTCTTTTAGTATTTTGTTTTAATAACTTGGTGAATTGGGTTATGCAAAATCGGTCATAAGCCGGCATGGAAAGCGCCTGTTTTTTAAATAACTTTTAATTGGATTCTTATAACTGGCAGTGATGAGCATCCGTTGATACCCATTTCGACTATATCGGACCAATTTTCGACATGAACAATAAATGGCCTAGACAGTCTTAAATTAGTAGAAAATATAGTACCGCGCCGGACGCCGCCGCGCCGATTAGTTTGACATTCGGCGGCGGCGTGCGAAAAACGACGAAAATCGGCGGCGGCTGTGTTTATCTCTACTGTGTACTATCATAACAAAACAGAGCACATAATAATCTTAAAAACAATACCAAATATTTGACAAAGTACTTTGATATATGACCGAAGCACGTTCGTATGATACCCAGATTTATTTCTTAGCACATAAAAAAAATATGTGAAGTCAACGCACCCACGTTGGCAAAGTTCTAATACTCGGTGACTTCTGTAGATAGTGTATCCCTTTGAAAATATCTTGGAATCCTTGGGAGACACTATTTGGCTGCTCTGAATACGCTGGTATCAAAGGGGATAAATATAATAAGAGCCACCAGTCTGTTACAAGTGGCGAGTAACTCGCTGGAAATTAAAAAAATGTATGCCTAATGTTTTCCATAAAGGACATTTTCAATTTTCTCGCATTTATCCATGTCGTGTAGGCACCTTATGCGAATGTGATTTTTGGGAAGAGAATTAATTAATTAATTAAATACAGTCGAAAAATAAACACAAATGGCCCATGAAAAGGTATAAAGACATTTATGCACATCTCGCCCAAAAAAAATCCTGCGATTACCCTAACCCAAAACATTACGCAAAGTAACGATATATTATATTTTTCCTCCTTACTGGTTTGACTTAGTTGAGTTAACCTCATTGAGGGGATGCACTGAGGTTGGAGTTTAAGTGTGCACCGCCAAACCAACCTTATATGGCGTATAAGATTCCATCTAGCGTACGGTGTGAAATACTGAAACCCAAAGTCAACGAACTGATTGCACCTCACCATCTTTTTGTAGATTTCAAAGCAGTATTTCCCAGCCCAAAAGAAGTTACTTTTATGCTGCTTTGTCTGAATTTAAGTTCCCTGCAAACTTAATAAGGCTCTGCCAAACGAGGCTACAAACAAAGCGACTTTCTTTCATGCGGTATCCTTAATCTAAGACTGGAGAAGATAATTCAAGCAGCAGAACTAAACTGTGATGATATAACCTATTATAAGATCGTACAACTACTGGGGTATGCTGATGATATTGGTATTTTTGGCCTTAACAAACGCGCCGTGAGTTCTGCCGTCTCTGGATGAGATAGAGGCAATAAAAAGTGGGTCTTGCAATATGAAAAAGACGAAGCACTTGCTGTTATCCAAGAAAGAATCGGCGGATCAGCGCCTTGGCCGCCACGTCAATTTTGACGGATATTTTTTTCGAGACTGTGAAGGATTTCGTATAACTGGTAACCAGTATTAACAGCAAAATCAATGTGAACTTAGAAATCAAACGGAGAATAAATCTTGCCAACAAGTCTTACTTTCGACTGAGTAAGAAACTAAAAATTAAACTCCTCTCTCGACGAAAAAAAAATCACCATCGCAAAGTCGATCATCATATCTGAACTGATGTTTGGCTCGAAATCATAGACGTATCGAAAGAAAATTAGATGGATCTTGCAGTATTAGAGAGAAAAGTTGTCGACGGCGGGTATCGAACGAGTAGTATATTGATGAGCTGTATAAGCTTTACGCAGATTTGAAGATAGTGCAGCGGAAGCAGAGGAAGAGGTAGAAGTTTAGAAGCAGAGAAAGGGGGAGATCTCCACTTAGTCGATGGAGGTAGGTGAAGAAAGACTTGATCTCACTTGGTGCTTCCAATTGCCGTCAGTTATCGTGAAGCAGGAATAGCTGGCGTGACCTGTTACGATACAAACAAACAAAATATCTTAGGCGGTTAAGCGCGTATAAATTATGATTATATGTTGAGTTAATTATGCACTAGCGCATAATGCGTATTATTTTTAAACTTTATTATTAAGAGCATGAAAATGCATTTTTCACTTTTTTAAATTTATACTTTTATGAGTGCAAACGGAGGACATTGCAACAATGTAATCCATGGGAATATACGTACAAGCTACTGTTTTACATTACTTCATTTGATTATGTGCTCTGTATTGAGAGTTTATTACTTAATGACTTATATGGCGCTGTTTATATGGCTGACCCATTGTGGCCTGGATGTGCGTGTGGCTTTGAGAGTTTATGGTTTGGTGCCACTCTGTCGTCAATTTAAATAGCGCTGTCGCGTGTTTTCTTGGAATTTTTATAATTTTATGACCTGCACTATTTTCTGTTTGTAATTTTATGCTCTCTTTACATAAATGTGAATGCTTAAAATGAAAATGATGGAAATTCAAGTTGAAAAGTTTTTTGTTCTCAAAAAGTTATAACATTTCCCTGCATTCACGTTCAAGAAAAAGTTTGGCCTCAAATGATAAGCAACGCTTATATTGTATTGCCTATTTGGTTATAATTTTATATAAGTATTCAGCTCACTTTCACCATCCCCCATTATTATTTATATACTTCGGCATAGCGGCATACTCAATTCTGTCGGTCAATTAGCGAGCTCTACTGGATCATTCACTGCAATTCATGTTTCTTGTTGGTCAGGGAAATGTGTACCGCTAAGTCGACTGGTCTAAAAACAACAAAGAGCTAACTGATGACTTTGCAACTCTACTATTTCAAATAGTGCCGACTGGAACATACAATTATCAAAAAATCATACGTACATTAAATCCCGGCATCTCCTTCTTTGTTAAACCTAAAAAATTTCGGGATTATAAGGAAACAATCACGTTTTTTGTAATTCTTTAAAAGACATATCGACAGTTGAGTGGAATATCACCTCATCAGTTGCTGACTTTTTGAAGTTGTCTTCTTAGGGGACAATTGCAAAGCTTCTATTGAAAATAAAATTTCAAACAATGATTGTAAACGTCAGATTTAATGTTATACGGTAGTTGCCCATTACAGCGCCATATTGCGCTCAGTATCAGTATGAAATTGCTATCATTTCCTATTTCCTGTAGACTTTTGATATCTATGAGCAGAACTGTATAAGCGGTACATCCCGGAAGCTGCTCAACGAATTTAGATAAAGTATTGCACATAGATAGTGCATTACCTTCTAAGACTTCCTGCCTAGATGTTGCCACAAAGGATGGTTTCACAAGACCGCCATGTATATAAATATTTGTATACCTTTAATGAAATGAAATGGTATATTAAGTTATTCACGATTCTCAAAATTGTAAGTCTTAAAATAGAAGATATAAACCCACCATAAGTATACCGAAATAAGCTTATTTGATTTAGCCATGCCCGTATCATTGTTTGAACGCAAACTAGTCCCTGAGTTTTTGAGATATGTGTGCTATAGTTATGAGACTCGCTTTAGTATACATCCCATATAACCTATTATTCAGATAAAACATTCACTGTCGTAGCTATCTTATGTTGACAACAATAATCTTAAAACTTGGTGTGAGGATTACTGATTTATTTTTAATTTGATATTTATGCAAATTTTTCCTTAGGTATATACATCTGTTCTCTATATATTACATATTTTATACACCCTATTATTCGGATATTAGGAATTGGATAAGATTTCTGCTCAGCTCCATTCACGAAAGTTATGAAGTTTCGTTGTTTAAACTAAATCAGATACGCCAATATAGATACCAAGCATATCCAAGTGGGGTTGCAACCTATGTAATTCTATTTAGTTAAATTAGGTAAGCTAATAAATGTACAACTTATAAAAATCAAAGCTTTTTCAGTCATGCGCTGCTGTTTAGGAGGTTTTAGAAAGGCTAAAATAAAAAGTTAAACAATTCGTGAGTCATTTGGATGCGCTCTCGTACCGATTGGGCGGGATATCTTGGGTAAATAATTAGGTGCATTATAATTATAACATTTTATTATTAACTAGCCTTTACCCCGCGGCCCCGTCCGCAAGAAAAATTTTAAATATATGGGCTATTCGCGTTAGCCTGCTTATTATCTGTTTAAAATTTTGTTTTCTGTCTAATGCATTTTATTTTGTAATTGAGTAAAAAAAGAACTAAATGAGCTGATAACCTGATAGGATCCCAAATGATCCCGAAATTATCCAGAAAAAGCTACGAAATGACCCCAACGCTATCGCGGACGGATCCCGAAAAACCATCAAGAAATGCCCCGAAAGGGTCTCCAAAAGGGCCCCGAATAGTCCCAAAAAAAACCCGAAATGAGAGCGACACGATTCTAGACGTATCCAGAGAACCACACAGAAATGATCCCTGAAGGTGTTCCAAAATGATCCCGAAAAGGTTCCGAATGACCCTGACGGGCTCCCGGGCGGATCTCAAAAACCATCCAGAAAATATCCAGGAAGGGTCCCTAAATTATCCCGACTAACTCCAGAAAAAGTTCCGAAATGGCTCCGAGGGGATCCACGATGGATCGCGAAAACCATACAGAAATGATTCCGGAAGGATTCCAAAATGATCCCGAAATAGTCCGGAATTGACCCAGATGGGATCCCGCACATATCCAGAAATGATCCCGGAAGGGTGCAAAAACTATCCCGGAAAAGTAACAAAAAATCCCGAAATGGCTCCTACGGCATCCCGGACGGATCCAGAAATGATCTCGGAAGGGTCCCCAAATGATCCCAAAATGGTCCCGAATGACCCTGATGGATCCGGCAAACCATCAAGAAATTTTTTTTTTATTTTTTTTTTTATTTATTCCTTTTTTATTCTTTGTACTCTTTCTTTTTTTTTATTTTTTTTTTTTTTTTTTCTTATGCCGAAAGATCGGGGTTTCGGGGCGGGAGGGCGCGGAGTTGATGGGGACTTTGAAGGGGCTGGACCTGCTGTGTGTGGGAAGCAGTTACTTTTTATCTTTATAGAGTACGGCGTACAGAGATACTGAGGCTGTTGGTCTTGAAGAGGTCGAGCAAAGGCCCAATCCGCCCTACCTTTGTAAAATAGCACGAGTATTGTTAAGAGATTGAAAGTGTTAAACACCTAGTTGATTTGGGATTACTCATGCGGGTGGGGAAACCCCAACGCCTGTCTGCAGTCCGCCTCGCTTCTCTGCGCTTATGTTCAGCTTTTGCTTTATATTACATGTTTCTGTTTAAATGATATAGCTGTGCGCAAGATTAGAGTAGGATAAACACGCTTTTTTTGATTTGGAGTGAGCTCATATTCCGTACAAACAAATTCTAGAAGAGTCACACCTGTCAGATAGGAGAAGAGTAACGAGGTAAGTTAGAGCCGGGGGAGCGGAGCTCACCCCTGCGTGACGGTCCTAGGGGGACGTCCTGGGCTGCTATCGAGCCGCTGTGAGATTCGTGTGCAAATTTTAGGATGGGCGATATCTCCGAAAAAGAAAGACGGCGGGCGTGGCCGCGCCGCCGTCGTGTCCGACATTATATGAAGACTGATGAAGCGCCCTACGCTCTTCTTTTCTTTTGTTTTTTTCAAGGTAAACTGCGATTCGATACCTTTTATTTGAGTTGCTTTGTTTGGGGCTGTCGGATACCTTTTAATTGATGTGATGACCCCAATTGTGATCACGTGACCGCCCAAAAAAATTTGTTAAATCGATTTCTAGGCTTAGGACGGGGTACACCGTTATCGGCTGGCGGAGGCTGCTCGCAGGGAGTTTCAGAGTCCACTTCTTTATCGGTTGCGTTGGGCGAATTATGTCCGGAACAGAAACGGGACGCAAAAGAAAAGAAAAACGAAGAAGAAAAAATAGGATGAAAAAGAAAAAAAAAAGAAGAACCAAAACAGAAAAAAAAGAAAAGAGGGGACGCGGTGTCCACCTGATAGAAGCTTAGGGCCATCCACCTGCCCTTTTTTCTCTATGGGTGTAAAAATTATCGGCATAGATTTGCGAATGTGATACCACCTATTTCTCAGTTCATGCGGCTTGAGACAAGACAGATCAAGATTTGGGATGGACGCGTTGGAGTCAAGAAGTAGGGCTCGTGGGAGCGTGTTACGTGGCTATTTGCACGGGCGACGGTCTTCGAGGCAGGGCGTGGTTGAAGTGGCATGTGAGTTCGATCAAGAATGACCGTTTTTTTATGGGCGATTGGTGTGGGCGGATTTATTGTTATCCCATAACCATACACTGAAAATTGGGCTGCCCCCGACCGTGGTCGCCTGGTCGTTTTGGAGGGTATTGACTGCCCGGGCACCGTTCGCTCTCGTATTCCATATATTAGATCTTTCATGTGGCGCCCCCCAACTTCCTCTTTACTGGGCTAAGTTGCTGCACGCGATTGTTGGGTCACTTGTGTTTCCGTTTTTTCCCCTCTCCCTAAAATTCCACCCCCCAACCTCCCCTTGTTACTCCCCCCCTTTAATACCCCCCTCCCCCCTCCCCCCCTCCATTCCCACCCATTCCTCTGACTGTCTCCCCCTCCCTTATACCAACCCCCTCCCTCATCCCCCCACTCCCCACCCCCCTCGCCACTATCCTACATCATACACCCTCACCCACTTCTCTACACCCCAACCCCCCTCCAGGCCCGAGGCTTACCCACCTACCCACCCCCGCGCTCCCTCCCACCCATTGCTCTACACCAAAACGCATGGTGGATCAGTCCGTCTCTCCACCCTCTACGCCTAACCCACCTTGCCCCCCCCCACTCCCCCCCCCCACCCCCCCCCTCCCCCCCCCACACCCCCCACTCTTTCACCCTTTCCGGCTCCTTTGTCTTCCCACCCACCCACCGCTTCCCCAACCTGCAGTATTTGTAACGGTCCCGCGCTTTTATACCCCACCCGCCCCGCCACACCTTTCGTCAGCCACGCCCATTTCCTACAGCTCCCTTCCCACCCCTCACTACGTGTTTTCTTACTACCATCTTTTAAAACTCAACTCTCAAATCCAGCTACCGACTTCTACAAGAAATCTTCTCTCACACGCATACCTTTTTCTAACTATATCTTTCAGCGCCGCTCCGCCGTCGCCCTTTCCGCAGCCGTTTTCACTAAAAATATCCCCCACTAAATTCTCCCCCTTCCCACTTCTCGGTGACACAGGCACGTTTTGGGAACACATGCCGAACCACCACCACACTTCTTTCCCTAGCAACTAAAATTTCTAAACCAACCAAGGGTATTGATTTCACTCCCAAAACCAAGTCAACTACCCTCCCCCCCTCTATTGAGCACGTCCGCTCTTTCAAAATCTTCGCCCCGAGGTCCTCCCCCTCCCCCCCCGCGCCGAACTCGCTGATGATCAACCCAAAAAATAAAACACACGCTTTTTTTGTACCCCCCCCCGTTGATATGAAGGCCCCCCGCCCAAAAAGCAAAACCACTCCCGGAACCCCCGCTGGACAAAACTTCTCTCTTGCCATTTTAGGCAGTGTAAACCCAGCTCCCACAATTTTCAAACCCAGTCGGCTGCATTTTGCATTGAAGCCATGCTGCCGATTTGTGCCGATCCCCCCCCCTCAACTGCGCATATTCGCACTCAAAATGAAGGCCACGCAGGACGGTTTCCACACTGCCTCTGCCTACTGGCCGCAACCCACAGTAGTGATATTGGGTGCTTGTATTTGTATGACTCACCTCCCATTAGCTGTGTTTCCCCCAGGTTTTAGTAGTGGACATAAATTTGACACATCTTTCTCCTATCGGGTACTACCATCGAGGACGGAGCTCCATTCCGCGTCTTAGGGACTTCACCCTATACCTACTTGCATTTTTCTTCTACAATAAACCAATAAACCCTCACAATGTAATGATTACACACCCACCATAGTCATGACTCGTAGCTTAGAACTATAAATTTGGCATATCGGGATCCAAGTGCTTCAGCGGGAAATCGCCAAAAAACTAAATAACATTTTCTTCCAAATTGGTGTGTGGATTTATCTCACTGCCGGAAGCTAGTCGCTTCTTCCTGCTAAAAAAGAAAGCTTTAAACTTTGTTAATGGAATAGCAAGGCCTGTTTTAAAAGCAAAAAGCCGTCTTTTTTTATAGTGCTGCTGGATCCACTAGGCATAAGCCGTCGCCTCTATTCTGACTCCAATATTAATCTTTCTTGTCTTCCTCACCCCTTTTATCGTCAAGAACCCAAGCTAACGCGGACGGTTGTGAATAAGCTATTAAAGGACCAGTGTGGATCACATCTATAAAAAATATAGAATTTAAAGTAAGGTTCGCGTTTTTTGATTTGTCTGTTCAGTACAGCGCATTTTCCAATTGAAGTTATCTGTGAACCTAGGTTACCTGAAAGATGTTCGTAAATCGTTCCAGTTACATACGCAAACATATTGGTTGTTGTCTTCTTCAGTTGCAGAGTTCCTTTGAGCCACCACAGCAACCAGCTTGGTACTAGTGCAACTCCAAAACTTTAGAGCTTCTAAACCCAATGGTCAATCCCACCTACCCGAGAGGAATCCAGTTACAAATATGTATGTATCATAAACATATTTAGCGGGCGAGGGGGCGAGGTCCTGAGGGACTCCAAATTCTTCGCGTGCGGGATGGCCCAAAAAGGTTCAATATGTGGTCCAACCTGCTGTTGGGCCTCACACAATAAACCTCCTCCCGAGGAGCATGGTCGGCCCTCGGTACAATTCGATTAGGCACTCAATTCCAGGGATCTTGCACCCTGCGATCGTCTATCACCTTTTCGCCATGCCCCTTACGCCTTGGGAAAGCTCCTGGATATGGTGTTGCACAACTTCCCTTTCTCCCATAATTTTGGCAGCCATTTGTGGTAAACTGCCCAAACAAAACCCTCACACCCCCACACTCCCTTTTCGTCTTTTTTTTTTTTCAACAAAAAAAAAAACAACACCCCCTTTTTTTATTTCGGACGAAGTCTCTAACTGTCCCCTTCAAAACAGCGACTCGCCCCATCGACGGTCAGACCGTTTTTCTGCACGTTCCCTGTTAGCAAGAGGGCGCATAAAACTTTTCGACAAAGCCACTGTTACGGAATCGACAAAATATTGCCCTGACTCCCCTGACTACTACCTAAGCTCTACCTCCCGGTGCAGGAAAAATTGGGGAACCCCTCACTTCTGAACCATACGCAATCACCACTATATATATCTTCGTTGGCGAATGGTTAACACCGCACAGAATTATTGTTGCCCCACGATTGCTTGAACTCTTGTTAAATAAATATTGCCTGGACTGCCCTTCTTTGAAAACCCTCTCCCCCCGCTCTGCAACCAGTTCCCCAACATAGCACAACGGCCTCTAGAGGGAAGTGTAAAAACCAATTTGGTTTTCTTACACGAGTACCCATAAACATTGCTGGAGGAAGGACAAGTACGTGTCCGCGACCTGGAGAGTAACATCGTGAACCAACAACACATGTCATGCCATATACGCCAATAGGCTCTGAGAGGAACCCCTTCCTTGCGTGTGGCATTATTTTTCCCTACAAACTACACGCAGAAACGGACCCCTCAGACACTCTCTTCCCAGCATCGAATTGCCCTTTTAGCACCCTCAGTAATTGTCACCTTCAAGTAGAGTAAATTGTGTTCAGATTAAACTGTCTACCACGAACACAACCTTTAATTTATATTGTTTACCGTACATGCGCGGATGTTTGAAGGTTAATTGCTACACTTTTTCTCTATGTAGTCACAGGATTAACACTTTACTTTTCGAAAGATTAATGTTTTTTATTTCCCACTCCATCACAATAATTTTTGTATCTCTGTTCTTGCACAGCGTCATATTCGGTATATACCATCAAAAAAATACGCTTAAAATCGGAGAAGACCAGACCGAGCCCGAGAAAATGACTCTCATGAAACTCTAAAAACATGCCCAGCGCAAAACCTACACAACTGCCACCGCTGGAAAACTGGATGGCCGGGACAACGCCCTCACAAAGGATAAAAAAACGGTAATACGCAGCGGGACAAGTGTTGGTTTCGCGCGCGTTACCTACACACTCTTGCTGCGCGACCGGATCTTCGACTGCCTTGATTGTCACACATCCACGATGTGAGTTATTACAAATAACTTTAATGGCTGAGGAATAACTCTTCACATTTCATAAACTAAACATTTGATTTCAGCGTTATAAGCAAAACGACCCCGCGATCTGCTTCTCACACACTTCTGCCCGCCCTTCCTTCGGCTGTTCTTTATATATCGTGGAAAACAAACCCAACACAAAAAACAAACACACACAAAACAAACACAAGAACCTACTTTCGGCATCTACTTAGTCTGCACACACGCCACTCACACGGACCAGTACTCTCCCACCTACAGCCCCGCCCCTACCAGATCCACGTACCTGGTCTGGACTTGGGCACGATAAGGCCCAGTTTCCCAGTTTCCAACAGTTTTTCCGAAGCTATCCGGCGTGTGCTTTACAATTTGCTGATAAAATTATCCACCGACCCATCACAATGCGCAGGAGGACATACGCGTTATCAGACTCTTCTGCAACGTGCCGTTGAATGCACTACTTGAAGGCCCCGTTTTTTGCTTCCCCCCCGTCCCCTTGTCACTTTCTGTTGGCACACATGCGCTACTCCCTGACTCGGACCCCGCCCCCGTACCCTTTCGGTACAATCGGGCAGCACTGGCCAGTGACTATTGACCTCGATAAGAAAAAACAAAAGACGCCATGCATCCCCGACCCGCGCCCACCCGCTCCCGCATCGACGCTTACTTTTTGAATCGTGACTCGTAAAATAGCACCAAATCAAACACCCGGCCCAGTAGTTGCAAAGATAAAGTTGATGGGAAATTTGCACAAGGACACACAAGTTCGAATTACTCTGTGCTATTTTATTTTGATAGCTTGACAAGCAAACCAAAAAAACACTTACGGTGTTGTACTATTTCAGGGGGGGTCAAGGCACCAGCTGAGGCTGAATTGCATTACTTAGAAAATGCTAAGAAAAGAAGCTGGGATGTATGGCGTTGATTTGCATCCAGCAAAAGATTCGGAGGGTATGATATTATGCGGGTGTTTGCTCATCGGGATTGCTAGTTTACCGTTGAACAAGTGAGTGAGTTTCTGGTAAGTCTTATCATATATAACATATTGTACATCTGTTGAAAAAATACATGATTTATGTTTGAATTTATTTTTTTTTGAATTTAAATTTTCTGTTTCCTCTTAGGAATTACGCATCAATCGCTTTTGCATGGCCGAAGATTCTCTAAGATTTATTTATAAACGTCATCACTTTTACAATCAAAATTCGTCCCGGGTGAAATTGGAGCAGTCAGTAAAAGTGAGCAGTCAGTAAGTATGTTAGTGAGTATAGTTTCGTGCCGGGTTGGATGAATGGAATCTTGAAGACTAGTTAGTGTAGTTGTAGGCAGTGTTAGTCCTTCACCCTCTTTCCCCAAGCATCGTCGCTCCCCCTTTCCCCCCCCCCCTCCCACCGTGCTCCGCCAATCTTCGACGCATAGCAGCCCCCAGCCCTCCCACGCTCAGTCCAGCACCAGGTACTCACCATCCCCCCCAGCACGTATGAACCCATATGGTATGAATTCAATCAGGAGCAGTACTTGTTCTCCCCCTTCTTCCCGGTTGTCCCGCGCCCCCGCCCCCTCTTGCTCGCCGAGTGAATCCTTGCCCCAGCAGCACCCCACGCACGTCTCGCACCCCCTCGTCACTAGGCCCCAGTTCTATCCGCACCCCCAGTGAATCGGACATATTGGTTCCATTTTACACCCACCCTGTCACACATTGGAAATCCCCAAACCCCAGACCCCCCACAATCCCCCCCCACCTACGCACCACACTCACTCCAATACATAGCCCTGCCTTCAACCTTCTCTTAACCTTAGCCATGCTCTATAAGACCACAAAAAGTCCCCTGTCCGTAAACCGGGCCTCGACGGCCACAACAAACCCACACCCCCCACGAGATATCCGGCAAGTATCAACACAAACCACCCACCAACGTCCCCCCCATCCCCTCCCCCCCGTTCCCTCTTTTCCCCTTGGCTCTCGTCCCTTCCTCCATTCTCACCTCGTACGTACGCCCAGCTCCGTCGTCCCTTTTTGTTTTTCGCCCCTTCCCCCCCCCCCCTGCCTCGCTCTGCTCCGTCCCCCTTGTGCCTAGTGCCTGTTTCCGCTCCTTTGGTAAACCTCCTGGCGAACCCGAACCCAAACCCCACCACACCCACACACCAAGCCCCACCCCACCCACCCCAACACACCCCCCACCACAAAAAAAAAAGTTCCCCCCCACAATCACCGTCACCCACGCCAGCACCACCCAACTCCCGCACCACCTAGTTACCCCTCACTCCTCCCCTGTCCCCCCCCACCCCCTCACCCCCCCACCAACCTCCTCCCCCCGCCGTCACCCAGCCTACGTCGCCCAAACCATGTCCAGCACCAACTCCCCCACCTGCCCCTCACACCCACCACCCCTTCCCGCCTACTCCCGTGCCCCTTCCTCACCACCCTCCACCTGCTCCTTCCTCGCTTTCCCCATCGCGGTGCTTCCTCCCCCGACCCTCCCCGTGCTCCCCCATCCCAGGGTCTTCCCAACCCGCCTCCTGCTCACTCCCCCAGGCCAATCCCCACCGTCCTCCCCCTCCAAGCCCCCAACCCAATACTCCCCCAGCCCTCCCTCACCAAATCTCCCCCACCGTCAGCCCACCCTCCCCCGCCCCCCCTTCCCACCTCCTCAGCCCCCCCGCCCGCCACCCCCACCCCTCCCTCCCCCCTCGCCTAATCAATAATTCTCTCCCTCCCCCGCGACCCACCGTCACTCCCCACACCATCCAAATGCAGCCCCCTCCCCCCCCCACTTCATGCTCCCCCTACCTCCCACTCCCATGTCCACCCGCCCCAACTCCCACCCCCCTACACCCGCCCCACCCTCCCCTTCCGCACCTCCCCCGCCCGCCCCCCCCCCCCCACCACCCTCTCCCAGCCTCCACCCACCCCCCCTGCCCCCCCCCCCCCGTACCGCCCGCCTACCCCACTTCTCCGCCGCCTGCCTCCACGCCCCTCCTCCCCACAACACGCCCATAGACACAACCCATCACCTCACGCACCCCCACCCTACCTCCCCACTCGCCCCCCAC
Source organism: Eurosta solidaginis (assembly GCA_029619165.1). Lineage (NCBI taxonomy): Eukaryota > Metazoa > Arthropoda > Insecta > Diptera > Tephritidae > Eurosta > Eurosta solidaginis. Next base: position 68,553 of record JARSSU010048893.1, read on the forward strand.
CCCTCTCGCTGTCCCCCCCCCCCACCACGTCAAATCGTCGTTCTCCGCCCCCCTGAGTCGCCACAGCCACACTCCTATTTCACGCGCTCCCTCTCTCCCCCCTCGTTCACAGCATACGCACGCTCCCCTATTCCCCGTCGCCCACCCCCCACCAAACCCCCGCCCACCCGCTGATCCCGCCCGTAGCCCCCCCCCCCCACACCCCACCCACGCAACCATCCCCTACCCGTGCTGCACCTCTAAAATTGGATGCATTCCGCGTTGATATGTTTAGCCTAGTGTCCTCGAATTTTCCAGACCAACTTCCCTTATTAGCTCGGGTCCGTTCCTTGCTCTCTTTGTCTGCTACTTGTGTCTTCGGTTTTCTACCGTCAGAGTTTTTGTGGCCATCTAGCTCCTGTCTTTGTAGTCAGAAACCGCCGCAACCCGTGTCGTCTTTCTGTGCTAGTTCCCATCGTCTCCGCTCCCCGTGTGGGACGTTTTCTTCCGGCCTCTACCCAGATCTGCCAGTTTGTGTTGTCTTAGAAGGCGCCCAATCTCTGGTTGGCGTTCTGTGTTGCGTTGTGTTTGTATTTTTCGAACGTTGTGCTTGAGGCTCCCAGTTAGTCCTAGGAGAAATAGCTTAGCCTTATCCTTCCGCCGCGATTCCTGTTTTTCTGTGTCTGATTAGTACCAGATTACTCGCTCGTAAGCCTCCGGTCTATCCCCACCGGGAGGAGCACCACCCCGAACCACAACACAATAAACACACGCATAAAAACCGCAACCACGAAAAATATAAAATAACAGAAAAAAGTCAACGGAAAACGACACCCACACCACGACCACACCACGCGCGGGAACACCCACAAGCTCCGAGAAACACACTAGCGGGAGCACAACGCAGGGCCGAAACAACACGTTCGAACATGGACACACCAGTCCCCGTGAAGGTCCCACGACACCTCACGCCCGACACGCACGACCACCCTAGGAGAAGATGACAAAAAACAATATAAAATAAAGGGGGAAATAAAAAGAGTCCTCCACGTCTTTTGGTTTAGTTGTGGTGTTATGCTAGTGTGGTTAGAACCTATATTGTGGAGGTTGTAGCTAGAATTTTTTTTCCACTGCCTGTTTTTAGAGCTACTTAGCGTTGTTTCTCTATTTGTTGCCGAGCGTGCTTTTTTATTTTCGCGTTAGTGTGTTCTTTTTTGTTTTTGTTTTGTTATATCGAGCGTGTTTCCGTGTCCGTTTTTATTATATGTTGTTGTATGTAGAGAACTTAGCAATCACTATATATGTTTTTTTTAAATAGTGTGGTTAGAAAATTGTTGTATGTTGTTAGAGGACAATACATCATATCGCATAGAACTTTATAAGTGTTTCTTGGGTGTTTCGTGTATTCTATAAATCTGATTTTGTTTTCCTTTTTGTGTTTTCTTCTTGCTTCGCTAGAGAGTGTTAGTACCAACCTTTTCTGTTCTCGCTTCCACTCTTTCCCGGTTTGTCGCTTCGCTCTTCTGCCCTCCCTTCTGCCCTCTACCACGTCCCTCGTCTCGTACGTATAGGAACCGGTCCCCCCCCCCCCACAACCCCCTTCCCCTCTCCTCCCCCTCCGCGCCCTCGCCCCCCCTTCCCTCTCGCCCCCCCCTCCCCCATGTCCGCGTCCTCCTCCCCCCCCGGTAGCCCCCCCCTACCCCTTTCCTCCCCTCTCCCCCCCAGCACGCCCAAACCCGAGGCGCCTCGTCTCCCCTCCCCCTGTTTGTGTTTTCCCCCCCTCGCCTCCCCTACCGAGAAAATGCCTTCTTTCCGTTCCGCCTCCGACCACCCCTGCCTTCCCTCCCTCTCCCGTGCTCTCCTTCCTCTTTACTCTCCCACCTGCGTCCTGCGCTCCCCCCTTTTCTCCACCGTCCGCCGCTCTCCGTCCCTTCGTTTCCCCCGTCCTCTCTCGTTTCGTGCCGTGTGCTCCCCGTCGCCGTCCCTCTGTCCCTTCTCCCCCACTCCCGTTGTCCGTGTCCACCGTTTCGCGTGTCCGTACCAGGACCATTCCCTGCTCGCTCGCGTCCACGTCGCGTCTCCGTTGCTCAGGCCTCGTGAATTAGGCCCCGAAAATGGTTATGGTGTTAGGTGAGGTGTAGTGTGGTGGTGGTATTTATCTTAGAAGTACAATCATACCAATTCTTCCCTCCGCTCCCTCCTGACCTAAGGTTAATGACTCCAATGGGAGAAGGAAGAGCGTAGAGCCCACCAAAAATAAGCTCACTTCTTTGTTTGCCCAACCAGGGTTCGGCGCGCTGCTCGAAGATAGGATGGAGATGTCTGGGCCGGGTGGAGGCGCGTATCGGGCCGCCCTTGGGATAAGGGTACGCGAGTGGGATGAGCGTAGCTGCGTTTATGGACCAGGTTGCGACGCGTACGGACGCGCTATATTCCCAGAGATAACGTTTCTCGCGCGGTTCTACCTTACTGTATGGCGCACACGAGGTACTATTACAACAGGGGACGTTATATGACCCGACGGGGAGGAGACTATGGACGCGGTCAACTTTTTGCCCCGTTGCCCTAGGATCGAGGCACTACGCTGAGGCTGGGGGACGGCCCCCGTGCGCCGTAAGGTAACTGCTGCGGTAGTGGAGCATGGCGTTGAGACCGTCCCGCGGTGCACCCCGGGCATGTAATGGCGGATGGAGGCGAGCGGTGTGAACCAGCTACGAGGGTTGCCCCCCTACGAACGGTTCACAACCGTGACTTTTAAACTTCGCGGCTACGGATGCACGGTGCCATAGCCGGGTCTAAGTACTCCCTCGGTCGCCCGGAACTCGCACGCGTGGTAAGCCGTGCCGCGTGCGTGTTCGCTCGGCGGGCGGGTGCGGGGGTGGTCCCTCGGTCGTTAGATGTTAACGAGTTGGGAGAAATATTCCGTCGTTATTGCACGTTCCACGGTTCCCTCCCCGTTATCATGGGTCCGGGGGGCCAACGGATCCTTTATTCTTATGGAAACGGGTGTAGGAAAGCAACAAATAAGCAGCGGATAAGCAGGAACTTTGAAATAGAGAGACACAAAAGAAAGGCGGTACACAAAAAGAAAAACACCTGACCTAGGCAAAGTAATCAAAAGAATGGAAAAGAAAAAGAAGCAATAATAAGTCCTTATACGAAGGCTGTACTCGCCAAGCGACACCCCCCACCAAAATGTTCACTGGGGCGGCGATGCCCTAGCGACACAGGCGGGCGGGCAACTAGGCCAGGTTTGTAGTTGGACAGATGTGTAGGGCAGTTTGGCGGAAGCAAGGATTGTCCAGACTGCAGGAACTCCAAAGACCCCGTGTTTGGAGGTTGTCGGCAGACAAGACAGAGCGCAGATGGGCAAGGAATAAAGTGTGAAGTATTGTGTGTCTGTTGTTTCTGTGGGGGGAGTGGGTACAAAGTTTGCAGTGTTCTGCCAGTTTACCTAGGAGGTCACCGATAGTCAGGTCGTGGTAGGCTTACAAGCTCACAGGTTGATAGCCGCAAGTTGTGAGAGGTCGAGGCGAGAGGTTTCAAGGGTAGGGTTGGGACTAGTTAACAAGGGTTTAGTAGTTGTTGGCGGAGTTAGTTCTCGGCAAGCAGTATGGAACCGGGTCAAGGTTTTCTAGTAAGAGGTCCTGGAAGGTGTATGTAGGGTTGCGAAGGATGGATTGAGGGGGGACAAAGTAGTGGAGCTACAATATGGTTTTATGTTGTGACAGGTGCAGACGTTTCGAGGTTTTTTTGAGCGTCTTGGTGTGGCGTATGTTTTGTTTTTTTCTTGTTGTTTTGACCCGTGTATGTGTGGTAGTGGTATTTATGTGCAGACGCCACAGGACCGTATGAGGTTAGGGGCTACACGACAGAGCCGTATGTTCTGGGTGTGCACCGGGATCAGACCGACGTATGTGTTCTGGGAAGAAGCAGTATGGGACACAGCCACGTCATTGGGGGATGCGGGATTGGTTTTTCTTAAGGAATGGGAGTTAGGGAGGTAGAGGGATTCCTACAGGGGCGAACTGGGGGGGTTCCGTGACTGAGGGGAAGTAGTAGGGGGAGGTTTTTGAGTAGGTGATACGTAGATGTATGTATAAAGACGCTCACCTCTACGCGCAGCACGCCTCTGCGAGGGTTGCATTGGGGTATTTAGAACCAGCTTAAAATAAGAATTTCTTTGTTTGGTGAACTTTTGATTTATTAATTGTTTCGAAATCTATTTTAAGTTAAGCCCTCGATTTTATTTTTTTTTTTAAAAGGTTTTCTATAACATCATTAATTTAAAAACCCTCGTTTGGGTTCTGTCTGGGCGAGAGCTATTGTTGTTATTTGGGTTATCTAAAAATGTCTGTGTTATTTAGTAAAGTCAGTCCCGCTAACATGAGAAAAGAATAAATGTTAGAGGCAGCGCGCCGGCAGCGGCCGGAGATGCAGCAGCCGCGACGTGATGGAGACGAGTGCGCAGGGACGCGGATATCGACCGCGCGTCCTGATGATTGCGCGGAGGGGCGCCGGGTTTTTGGATCCCGAAATACAGCCTCACCTGCGAAGATGAAATTTTGAGAAACAGAGAGTAAGAACGAAGAGAAGAGAAGAGCCCCCGAAGAAAGCAACGACAAGAGATTCTTAAGGCCGTGCTTGGGACCGGCTTCTCTTCCAAGTGCGCCTCAGTGTGCCTCCTCGTTGATTTTACCATTCTACCAAATTTGGCTACCCGGACCGCGAACGGTCCCTCCCGCCGGAGATCGGCGTCCCGGAACGCCCCCGGACGGTCCCTCCCTGGTCGGGACAAGCGACCTGGGCGCCCGGAGCCGGGGGCCGGACCGGTCCCGCTGCATCCCGGGCCAGGAAACAGGACGCCCGCCGGCCGATCCGGGACGGAGCGGGGGGGGAAATGTCCTTTCCTCTGCTCCTCGTGTACTCGGCCTACCATGTCGCCGTCGAGCGTTGACGGGACCAACACCTCTTACACATGTTTTATGCCGCCTTCGAACGGCACTCTTAGTTAAGGCAGAGAGTGATCTGAGGAGCACCGGGTGAAACGTATAGAGTTGTTCACTGAGACATAGGTCAGGTTCGTTGCACGGACAGAAAAGAAGATAAGAAAAAAAGTAAAAGAACAGAAAGAGAGAAATACACCCGGAAAGCGCTTATTTTTTTTTTTTTTTTTTTTTTGTATTTTTTTTTCTTTATATTTAGGTCTGTTTGTGCCTTATTCTAAAAACCTTATTATTTGCTAGAAATTTTGATTGTTGTGGCCTTAGCCCGGGGTGCCGAAACCAGTGGAATAATTAATGACGGGAGGTCCTTGGTTGTGATTTTCTGTTTTGCCATTGTTGTAGCTGCTTGGCTGCTGGTAAGTTGGGGTCGGCTGTGATAAGGCGGGAACAGAAGGCGGCAAAGCAGCGCCACAGGAAGCGGTAACGGGTACTAGGAGGAGCAGGGCGGAAGCAGCGCTTACGCTACCATCACAACACGGCTGGGGCCGCCACCAATTATCATAGCATAAGCCCTTTAAAAAAAAGCCGGAAGCAGACAAGCATAGCAAAGAAGCAGCAAAGCACCACGCAGAGCCTAGCAGCTTGTGACTAGCAGCAATCAATAGCCTTGAGGCAGCAAAGCACGGGAGCGGGAGCAAAAGCTTCGAGCCCAGGCCAGCAGCAGACCCAGCAAGCACTCAGCAGTCAGAGCGAGAGCAGCAATACGCCGTTGCAACTGTTCTGTATTCACCACCGTTCTAACATGTTCTCCTTCTTTACTATAAGAATTACGGTCGACTAACCACATCCCAGAAAAAGTGGGGTCAATCGTTTCAAAGCTATTGGTCTATACTGAAAAGCAAGGTTCGTGTTTTAAGTATGACTTGGGTATAAGGGTCTATATAATTTGGAATTTGTTTTTATTTTCAATGAGTCTAATCATAGTTCCGAAAAAACTCTGATATTATTTCCCCTTCCTTAATGGTACCGTTTAACACCAATATGAAGTTATATGGTAAAAAATTGCCTTTACGTGCATTGTTAGTTAAATTTTTTATGTTTAGGAAAACTATTCTAGTGTGTATTCGTTGTTAAAATGCATAAGGGTCGTTTTCCGTGGTCTATACGTTGCAGGTTTGTCACGAGTACTTTGAAAAGTAAAAAGCATAGCACCAAAAAAACTAGGCCTTGAACACTCAATCGGTTAGTATTGGGACGTCAATAACATCCCACAAAAAACCTTGCAATGGCATATATATAAACCACCCAGGATTAAGACTGTTGGATATCAAACTTTATTCTAATATGCCAAACCCAAACATCTAATAATGTTAGCACTTATTTACGGGTATTTTCTGGCGCGACCCGCGAAATTTCAAAAAATCCCGCAAATCTAGCTTTAGAAAAAAAAAAACTTTCGTGCCGAAATTTTCTTAAAACGTGACATTTGCGGATCTCATTACCGTTACTCTGAGACTGTTTGTTATCGCTATTGTTTGCTTCGTATATAACAGGCTTTGGTATGTAGTAGATTAGTATAACTCTAGTTTAATGAACTAGATGGGTATAAGAACGTTATAAAAAAAAGACTGGCCCTGCAAGATTTTAGGTTTAATTTTAAAACGTAGAATAAGAATCTTATATAAGCCGCCACAAACTTAAGGCGTCTATGGATTTGTGTGAGGAAAATCTGCCCGAAAAAACATTTTTATTATTTTGTAGAGCTGAAAGGTTTCTTCTTTTTTGTAAAATAGACAATTGTTTTTGGCCCTGTTGTGTGGAGAATAAGTTTGCTAACATTTTGTTAATACCCTTTTTTTTTTTTGGTTTGTATATTTAATTGTTGTTTTTTGTGTTAAATAGACTTGTGTCTGAAAACACAAATTCCGCTCTAAAAACAACAAAAAATACGAGAAAAGGGGAAAAATGAAAAAAAAATTGTACATATCAACAAAAGCCGCTACACCAAAACGTTAAATAAGACAAATAAATTGCAAACAAATTACATACCTGCACACGTACAGCTACAAAGATAACACACAATTCAACAACGGTTAAATCCCCAATTATTCAGTAAACCTGGTCAAGGGAAATTTAGTAATCCGACAAAGCGGATGATGCGCACCAAAGCGCAACTGAAAATGAGCAAGAGAGGCATGCCGACCTCGTCGCAGAGATTATGCAAAACAGGTGGAGGAATTTACAACACACCGGCATTCAGTTACGCTAATTTTAGCGCGAATGCTCCGCCGCACCAAAAACAAGGCTAAAGGTTTCGCACGCCAAACAGGAAGACAAGAGATGGCTGAAAATTACAGCAGGGCCAAAGGTTAATTCGAATCAGCATACAACAGACAGCAAAGCAGCCATACCACACACCATTTTCGGTCCCAACGCAGGCAGCGCCTTAGTCACACATATCCTTCATTTTGAAAGTAGCGTGCGTGCATAGCTGCTTGAGGCTAGGCCAAGAAGTCGCCACATGATACTGAACAGAGGTGGCCCGCAGTTATTGGAGGTAGCGTAGGCATTACACGCGGAATGCTGCATAGAGGATGGAGTTTTTTAACGGCATTACCTCAATGTGCAATGATAAATAAGTTGAAAGTGTGCGTTCTCATATTGGAATATGGTGGAAAATGTAGATTCGCAGGATAGCGATAAATGGACGCAATTACATGCAGCGGCCAACCTGCGGTTCATTTAGAATGGTGCGTTTATAACTTATTGATCATGGTGCAAAAATTAGTTGGTCGGGTAAATAAGCGATGGTTAATATGCCGTATGATCTGTGTGATGAATGAGAAAATACATTAGACTAGATATAGATGGCTGATCCGAGTCGAAGCGTGGTGTTTACGCAAGGAGCTAATCTAGATGAGACGCGATCCTCACGGGAACGTTCAAATGCTAAAAGGATGACGGAAGTGGAGCGTATGGCGCGTATAGGCGGCGATTTAGAGGAACCGATTTAGTCAGGGTGCACGCCGACTTCACATAGCTGCAGCAAAAGGTTATGTTGCGTTGTGGGTGGATATTTCTGCTTGAGATGCATGTCAATGTGGATGCGGGTGGCCAAGGCGCTATGGTGGTCACCAGTGCATGCGGCGGCATGTGGGGAAAATGCTGGGGCGCAATGCAGGAGCCAGGATTTAAATGCTAAAATTAAGGGCGACCGAAACGCCTTCAGACATTTACGCTGAAGATCCTGAGATACGCGAGCGGATTGAACAATTTAAAACGGAACAAGAGAGTAAAACGTCTGGCAGAGGGCAACGACGACGCGTGCGACGCTCACAAAGCAAACAAATACACGCGGCGCAATCTGTTACGACGCACTTCGGCTGCGCGACCACAAAAACGCTAAACCAACCAAAAAAGATGCAGTCAGAAGAGGCGCGCGTTTTTTACGTTTGCAGGCAACAAGATAGTATGTACAGCACACGACAGCGCAACACATGCTATCGATGCGCGCAACTCCCCCCTAACCCTTGAGGAGGGTTCGTTGAAGTGGCGACTGATCCAGGAGGGCCGTGGCCTTCTCATCGGGAGGAAAAGGTTTATGGATCTTAGCATGCTCACTAGGGTTCGAGTTTACTACGCAGCAAACGGAAGGGGAGGTGTGCGAGCTGTAGTAATGGTAAGAAAACAGGACCTTGCAAGTCATATATGCTGCTAATTACACCACCGAGGAATCTCGTAGCGGTAGCGGTTTGAAGCAAAAAGTAAGCAGGCATCTATCCTCTGGACGTCCTGCTACAATGGCCATGCTGCTCGGAGGTTCCACCGATGGAAGTTGCAAAAGGCTATACAGGAGGAAAAGGGCGCGCAAAGGGCGGTTGGTCATAGGCTAGATGCAAAATGCGCACCACAATGCGTGCGGGAGGGCAGGATACGAACGAGAGCGGCGAATACTCTATTTGTTACATCCTGCAAACCAATTTGCTAGATAGTCCAACAGGGGGAAATGTTCCCTGACAACATTGGCCAACATTCCCAGCAATGTTCTGGAATTATCATTTGAGCTACCGAGCGGTGATATATCAAGGTATGATTGGCATGGTCTCTCGATTCAGACCATCCTTCTCCGACCATGCGTAATATAAGCTTACAGCATCCCTAACTAGTAAGAGGGTAGTAGAGAAGGGATGAACCTTAAAGAAAGCCCTAGGGCAAAAAAATTGGAACTAAATTGCCAGAAAACATGTAGAAACGAAATGGGACAACCCAAAGAAGGTTTGCTAATGTAGAGGAACTGGGAGGAGTCACGAATGATATTCCTAACAGGCCGCTTATGACTGCGTTAATAACAAAGCTTTGCCCTGCTAAGAAGATTCAGAGGAGAAAGCAAAGCCGCCATGGTGGAAAGCAATGAGCTGAGTCTTCTAAGGAAGGACAGGTAATAAGAAAAGTTTAAACTCGACAAAGGACCGCGAGAAAAGCGAAGCGTGTCGGGCGAGTAGTTACAGGGATCTAGCTTGAGGATCTACAAGCGTCGAATATGTACCAGGGCGAAGAGGTCCGCAATCCACAGGAGGAAAAGTTTCTGTAGGACACTAGAGGTGCCTCCACGTGAACAACGCAGCACGGTTGCAGAGAAAAGTTATCAGCAACGGAAACATAGCTCGACACAGGGATCTACTAAAGATAAGAGAACGCACGGACACATGGTCCACTGCTAGTGAGGTAATCCTTTGAGGCGCACACACACTGATACAACATTTCCCATCGGGAGACGGTTTAGAAGAACTAGCGACATCAGCCACACATTCCGATCACCGGAGCTAGTGGTACGCAACGGCTTTGGGCCCGATTACCAAGATCGAGTGGGGCACGTGAAGACGTTTTCCTAACAGTTTAAATCGACCGGGCAAGATGGTATATCCCGGCCATGCTACTCAACGTCTCAAGTAGGGCGGGTCGCAGCGCGAATGGCCTAAACATAATATTCGATGCGCGAGCATAAGAACACGGAACGCACAGTCATGTTAACGCACTCTTGTGTGAGACCTGCTCGTGTAGCTTCTCCTACAAAGGCGGGGCGCAAGATGGTCACGTGTATCCAAAGAACTATAGACCCATTACCTAACATCATTTCTGCCTCACACTGAACCTTTGAGGGCTGACGCTGCGACCATACGAAGTCCAACGCGATGTGATGCACGACAGCTTCGCTCTCCACCGATCACCATGCCAGTATGCGTAAACCAAAAGGACAACCGGACGTCGACCCGAATCGCGAACCTCCCCCACGGCGCCGCGCGCCCCCCACCCGCGCGCCCCCGAGCCGAAATAAACCACCCCGACGGTCGTGGGGGGGGGGACAGGAACGGTAGAGACAAGCAGTGGAATAGGGTGGGAATGAAGAGGGGGGGAGGAAGCTTAGGGGGAGGGTGGGGAGAGGTCGTATGCTGGGGGGCGCTAAGGGTGGGGGGTTAGTCGAGGGTGCGGATGGTAGGGTTGCAAAGGAGTAGGGTGGCAGTGGTGCATCCAGGTGGCGACAACGACATGGGGAAACATGGTGACACCGCGATGGATAGGGGGACTGGTGGGGCGGGGACGATTTTTTATTTATGTTTTTTGTTTTTTTCTTTTTTATTTTTCCTTTATTCTTTTTTTTTTTTTTTTTTTGTTTTCTTTTTTTTTACCCACCCACTGCCACCCCAGACCCGCTCCCACCCCTCCCCCCCCATACCACTCCCCCCACCCCAACCCCCTCCCCCCACCCCACCCCCCCCCCTACCCCCCAAGAAACACCCCCCGGATCCGCCTTCCAGCACCCGTCACCGGACAAAAATCCCGGGGGAAAACCATCCAGAAATTTTGTTTTACTGTTGTTTAGTCCGCGTGTGTGATTGTATGTTTTTTTTTGTGTATTGGCTTGTACTATAGATGTTTGTTGTTTATGAGGTTTTTGATGTTATCTTATTGAATTTTAGATGTGGTTAGTAGTGATTTATGATGCTGTGTGATTGTGGTATGCTTTTGTGATCATGATTGTTTGATTTGGTTTAGAAACGTTTGTTTGTTTGGATGCCCCACCCCGCCCCTACGGACAACGTCCCCCCCCCCCACCAACAAACACGGACCCGAAGGGAGGGTACGGAGGGGGGGGGGAGGGGGGAGTGGGGTGGGTGGGAAGGAGACAGGAGGGGGGGGGAGGGTGGTGGTGGGCGGATGGAAGGACGGGGGAGAAGGAGGGGGAGGCGGAAGTGGGAATTTTCCTTCCCCGTCACTTTTTGTGTTTTCCCCAAATGATTTTTTTTAACACCTGCCCCCTTCTCCGTAAAAGTCCTTCACTCGCATCGCGCCCTACCGCAATTGATTCCGACGGAGATCCCGAACGGGCCGCGCTGGGAAGAGAAAAGCAGATGGTTGGGGGGTGCGGAACGGGGGGGTTATGGGAATAAATGGGATGCCGGCAGGGGGCAGTGGGGTGAGGCCGGGGGTTGGGTGGAGGGAGCGCGGACGACGAGGGGGGGTGATGTTGCGGGGGTTTTTTTTTTTGGGATGATAAGGGATCCGGATAAACGAAAATGTAATAACCAAACATCCAGAAATGTGATGCCGGAAAAGTAGAAGTTAGGGGTCCTCTCCTTACCTTTTTCTTCAAATGATCACTAAAAATAAAACATCAAATTTTTCACTTGTATACCTAATAGTCCCGAAATGACCCCTAAGGACGTCTTTTTTTTCTGTTTTTCATCCTCACCCTACATATGGTTCTCCTCTCCTTTTTCTACAGATTTGGTTTCATTGCCCTTTTGTGGTGTTGTTTGGAGGTCATTTGTCTTGATTTTGGTTCTTACTTATTCTGGGTTTTTTTGGTTGTTTGTTGGTTTTTATTTTTGTTTGCTTTTCTTTCGTTTGTTGCTGTTATGTTGTTGACAGAAGCTCTATTGTCTTATTGGAGCAGGGGAGGTCCTGATTTTTTACACCACCCCTCTGACCCCCTTTCGCCCCTCCCGCTTCCCCATAAAACAATCCCAGCAAAATGTTTATGTTGTTGTTTCGGATTTGTCAGTTAGCGATGCTCCTGTGCGCGTTCGTTTCTATTCCCCCGGATGGTTTGTCGTCCCGTATCCCATCCGGGCTGCTCTCACAAACACAGCAATGCCCGTTACACAACCGGCAGCGGTAGACACGCACTTGCATATGGGTATAGGCATTAGGGTGGTAATACAGCATAGAGGAAAGTCCCTGGAATATAAGGAGTATGCTAAGGAGTCTCTGGGACATTGCCGGTCTGGGGGAGGCTCACTGGGAAAGGGGTGGGCGAAGCATGGGTGGGGTGCACAACCAGTCCACAAAAAGGGTCGGCGGGTGGGGGTAGGCGGGGCGAGGCAGGGTATGGCCTCCTTGCCTCCGTGTCGTCTTTAATTGAAATGAAAGTATCAAGCAAGGCCCTGAAGTCAGATGGAACCGGCCTCGCAGCTCCTCTCAAGGGAACCCCAAGCTATCCAAGTGTGGTTTGGCTTTTGTGTACCGGATGCATTTCTACTAGGACGGATGGGTTGAGTCAAATGGGTTGTACTTGGCGTTTGGCGTGGCATGTCGCAACCGTGGGCGTTTTTTTTTTTTCTTGCGGGCATTGGGTTGTTGCGCTGTGTGTGTTCTTGACTGATGGATTCGAGTGTCTATGATACTTTTGGGTAATAATGACGGCATCTTGCAGGAAAGGGGAGAAGATGAGAAAGTCTGAAAGGGAAGAGCATGGAAACTGCAATTACATCACTAATGGGGCTTGTAGGTTGGTAGGGAATCGGCTCCTCACGGACGAAATCATGCTGGTGGTGGACGGCTAACAGGGGGAAGACGCCCGCAAGGTTGGGTGGAGTGCGCTGCCGGTCTTAGTTTTTGGGGTGGGGGGTTGGTGTGGGTTGTTGGTCGAGGTGCGCGTGTGCTTAGTCACCCTGCAGGTCGTTGATTCCTGCCCTGTCGGCTTCTGTTTACCGGCGGTACCTCGTGAGTGTGGCACTTTGTTACCTGCTGGCGCTTGGAGGGGGTGTGATGGAGCTGGGTGTGAAGCGGGTGAACGGGGCTATCACCTCTTGTGTGGTCGTTAGATTAGTGAGGTTGGGGACACACTGGGGCTAATTCAGAGCCGATAGCTACGGCGGTTGATGAATGTATACTGCGCTCCTACTTGTCCTTCAGCAAATTCGAGAGATATTTTATGATCGTGCCATACGGGATGTGTATTTTGGGGCACGATATAATAAATGAGTCGGCGCGAAATTGGGTGATTTTCATTTTCAATTAATATGAAATGAAGGATGGGATCCAGCGAACCCGTTTAAGTATGTTTTTTTTTATAACGTAGAAAAACGTTAAGCTTACGGACTTATCGCAGATGACGTTTGTCTGCGTTTGAGACTTTGTCGCATTATTGTAAGCCCATTATTAAGTGGGAAAGTAATGTCCTCTTCCAACCGATTTATTAGTTTTCTTTGAGTTGGATCGGGGCTCCGCGTTTCGCTTCGGGTGCGATCAATTCATACCTGGCCATCCTTGAATGTTGCGTGCTCTTCCCGGGCCCGCTCTCCTTTCTATTCTCCGCCCGCTCTTTGTCTCGCTTACGCTGCTCCGCGGAGCCCTTCTGCTTCCTTGCTCTCTTCGCCCCTTACCGGATGCGTGGCTGAACACTCCGCCGCTTTTTCCTTGTTGTTCTCAGTCTATCCGGGGACATATCCTGGGCTTTTGTTTACGCGCCAGCTTTCTGGTATTGATTTCTTCGCGTTCTTCTGCGGCCAACCGGGATCCGGAGCTCGATGTGATATATAAACTATTACTCAGCGACAGGGGAATATCCGGCGTGACTTCAATGCTTCCATTTCTTTTTACTGGGGCTGCACGGTTCTTATGTTTACTTGAGTTTTCTTGTGGTGTCACTCCGTTAAGACACGAAACCCCCCCAGCACATTTCGGTTCAATTCCGCAGGCTATATATCTCTCGTGCGATCAGGAGGGCTACGGCAGTTTATCTTTCGGGCCGCTTGCTTCGCTTAATTTTTGGGATACGCATATCGGGGACCACAATATACTTGGACGGTATATTCAAGATCCCGCCGCCGGCCGCCTTCGGTAATCTTATTTACCGCGAAACTATCGGAGATACAACACAGCACATCTGCCCTTCGGTGTAGTGAGGGCGTTTTAGGGCAGGGTACAATTGAGCGCCTGTGTGGTCTGAGAATGTTGGGCCTGTCCGGCCGCCTCCACGCCTGTGGTGGCTGGGCTTCTCGACTTTCGTAATCTTGCTTCTTTCTTTCGGGGGGGTTATATCTTGATTAGTGAAGGAGTATTCCCCACCCCCCCAACCTCCCACCACCCTGGGCATCTCTAAATGTCGGGTTGGCCTGATGGAAATGGGAACACTGACTGGAATGAAAGAAGAGCTGAAATTGGTGCTGGTTCACGGCGTCGTCTGGAAATTAAGGCCCACTTCTCTGAAATAGTTTTGTACTCAGACTCGTATAAAGCGTCGACCCAGTAGGAATTATGTTGAAATTGAAATACTGTGAAACGTGTCTCGGTTGGTAAACTGGATATAATGGAAATTGTGATTAAGAAAATCTATACTTAGTGTGAGAGAGCGAATTGCGGAAGGCGAACATAGGGCCGATGCTGTGTGAAAGCCAGTTCAGATAATCTATCTGCAAAGAAAAATTAGCAACGGAAGTAAAGAGCGGCCCGTGCGGTACGTGACTGATACACTTGCGTCGGCTGACCACTACGACGTGCGAAAGATTATCGGGACTGACCTAAAGTTCACCAACCACATAATTAGAACCTGTGGAAGCGGGGGAACGCCAACCCGACCGAAGCCAGACCCCGCAAGACAGGAATCACCTGGGTCTTTTCTACTCCACCTCTTGCTTGTTTCTCAAATGAATACCTAAAACGTACACATTAGCCGATACACATAACCTTCAGATTTTTGGGTCCCCCACATTGGACCCCATGGATGCCCCATCATACTGTATACAAACATAATCTCTTAGGGTCAGGTCAGAGCTGCTCGTCCAAGCACCTTTTCCGGTGACCTTACAGGGTCAGAGTTGACAGACGAGCACCGGGGAAAGAGCACACACAGCAGCCGGTATACTCGACAACGGCGTAGCCTTGCAATAAAATATCTAGGAATCATCCCTAGACAGCTAAGCTTTGTCATGGAAAACCAACCTCATTGCGAGAAGACAGACGAGCTCAACGTCCTGAGCACCACGTATGGTCTCCACGCGAGTGAGCGTTCGGGAGAGCACACCGCCGTGGACGGTGTAGCCAATATGTATTGGTAGCCGTTTTTCCATGGGATGTGCGATCTGGTTGTGAGTTAGCTGTCGTACTTATGGATGAACGATGAACGAAGAGGATTCTAGGCGCGTGTAGAGAGAGTTCCCTCAGTCGTACACTTCCTTGATGGGTGGTCTCGACCCGAACGAAAGTTTTGTTTAACTAGTATTAATGCGACGAATATTTATAAGGTATCCAGACTTGAATATATGATAGATGATAAAGGAGAATCGAGATGGAGGAACTGTTTAAATAGGAATAAAGTGAAAATGATAGTAAAATGCAAATGTAGAAAAAAAGCGGACACTGGAGTTGAATAGGAAGGTTGAGAGTTAAGTATAGAGTAAGGATGAATACGATAACCTGCGAAGGTCAAGATAGAAAAACGAGAAAACCAGAAGAGATATTGAGGTAAGATTAGGAAGGAAAATTTTGAAAAAGTAAAGAAAAGGAAGGGAAAAGGGTGGGTTGAAAAACGGCGTCCCAGATAGCGCTAGCCAGGTAGAGTAGTCCAAAGGTCCCAGGAGAAGGGTAGAACAAGAGAGAGTGTTATGGGAACCATGGAATCACTGTATTTGTATGGGCGTGTAGTTGACATTTCAACTTTCTCCTAAAGTCAAGATGGAAAGGATATAGCTATAAGAAAAGGGGAAAAATTATTAGAGATTTTTTAGCTAACCACATTTATGAGATTTAATAGAAAAAACAATGTAATAGTTTTTTAGAATAAAGAGTTACTTACAATTAAGCATGACCTGGAAATCTATAAATTTTTATTGTTTGTCATATGTCCCCCTTAATTGCTGAGTTGTGGATAGGGTAAGGTGATTCCCAGGTTTTCTAAAGGACAGGCAAGGTGAGACAAAGTTAAACGAAAAGCGAATGTTCTAAGGTGGGGAAAAGAGGATGAATAGAAAGGTGGAGGATGCGTAAGAGAAGGGGGAAGGTCCTCAGTAGACCCGCCCTAGATGGCAGAACGCTTATAAATGCGAGCGGAATTGTGATATCGTACGAAAAAGAGGGAAAGA